>JARBDR010000310.1:0-35244 GCA_029721355.1 Tegillarca granosa | reverse complement strand
GACATAAAGAAAAAACACAACTATACAGTCCAGTACATAAAATATTTAGGACCCACCCCCCCCCAAAAAAAAAGTGAACTATATCAAGAAAGTGAGGGCCGGGTGCTCAGGAAGGGTAAGAACTTCCTGTCTAGCTTCCTTCACCCGTCACGTTTAAGTCAATTTTAGAATGACAGGAACAAAAAAACTATAGTAAGTCAAATATATCCAGTATAACTTTGGATACAGTGACTACATACTTATCAACAATATTTTGATGACGGCCATTAAACTTTTTAAGGGCCTTGATTAGCAGCTTGCTTCTTTGTTTAAAATCCCCTTCCCCTATGGAAACAAGCTTTACCATAACCGTATCAACAGTAAAACATACACACCGTATGCACGAGAAGCAGGAATATTACTGCAAAGAAACGGATAGCTGAGCAAAAGCAAAAATTGAAGTTATTACGTTTGTCGTATATCTCCGAATGCAACCTTTTGTGGGTATATAATTGAGGTATAAGTCCAAATATCAAGCAGAGCATGAATCAGTCGTATCTTTTATTACAAGCTCAGTAGAATAGATTGCCATGTACATTATTGTCCGAATTTGAGATTATTAGGGCTGCATTAAGTTTTTCAATTTTCTAATTTTTTTTTTTTTTTTTTTTTTTTTTTTTTTTTTTTTTTTTGATTTTCTAAAAATATATATTTTTTAAAAATTGATATCCTCTAACCATGATCCGTGAGATTCATTTTCTAAAATGTCATTTCTTTTTGGTTGGTCAATGTTTAACGATGGTAATTCTAAGCTTGGAGCATGCGACAAGGATGTACGGAAAACCCATGAATCGAAGGTGAAGGATGACAAATGGCATTAATTGTCCTTAATTAATATCCAGGTGTATTTTGAAATGGTGTTTATGTATCCCTTCCTAAGTCACAAATGACAAATTCAACGAAGTTCTGTTTAATTTATCGTATTTTCACCGTTTTGAAAGTTATGTTTAAATGACCCGAGTTTTGATGACTTAACCATGTTCTAATATTAGATTCCAAATGCTGCATCTCGCTGGGTAAATACTGTAATTTCTGTATTAGTTCGAGCTTTTATCGTTGAACCAAATGTAACATTGTTCATTAGGAACATCATTAATTAGATTAGCACAGTTTTAATTTTTTTCTTTGGAAAACTTAATGCAGCTTTAAAGACAGAATGTCATCTATATATCTGTATCTAGATTTCAGCATTCTTTTTTACTGAATTTAAATCACTGATACACGAATAATTGATAATTTAATATACTACCGAATGGTTGTAAATAAATCTAAATATTATTTGCAATTCAATAAACAGTCACTCCTAATATGAAAAAACAATTCAAGTAACTAGAATTGTAATCGTGGCAAGCACAATGACTGAAGTATTCCACCATTCCAACATTTTGACCTGGCTAGGTTTAGTACAAATTACCTTCCGTTCTTCAGACAGACGTCCCTCTACCAATAAACCCCAAAAACAGTAAAACACATCAATAAATGTGATAGTCTTATTGACTTAAAAGTTTGAAGTAAATAAACCAGGTTTTGAGAAATGTCACTATAATACAAAAATATTTTCAACTGTATAATAAATTATCAATTTAACCTCTATATTTAAGCATTGTTGGTCAAAAGTTCAAGTGTATACTTATTTATCACAGTTTTTTTCTACTCTCTTCCATTGATTCCAATAACATAGTGTATTATAGCTTGAAAGTTTGTTTTAGGAAAGTCGACGGTTTTTTCTGGTAACTCCAGTTTTCTCCCGCATCCCAGAACTGGCTGCCTCATTATAAGTTGAAAAAATTGTGACAGTCTGGAGTATAAGACACTATTAAAATTTTCCAGTTCTTAATTATCTTTCTGAAAGTTTATTTTACTATTCCAGCAATTCAATTCATTAAAAAATCCGCTAATAGAGTATTTTTTTTACCGTATATTAATCATAGCTGGAAACCATAATACATTTATCGTAAGCTAGACGAACATTTTTTTTTTTAAAATTGACAGGAAATTCTTCAAACATCAACTCTGATGTGTAACACAACTAATCATGTTTTGTGTTTTTTTTTTTGTAAAAACAAATTTGGCAGTTAAAATTATCTGAAGCGTTTTGATTGGTCAAGTATTCAACTTTGGTGAATAGCAAGTTACCCATGAAGTGTGAAGGTTCTAATCAAACATTCGATTGACGCGTGATGACTGCAATGAAGCCAGAAGCTACATGTGTAGTGGATAATTGTCCAGGGGATACAAGCAATTATATCTGTGACAGTATGTATTTCTGCTATTCAAATTTTTTAAATTCTTTGAAAAGAACTTTGTTTGCCTTAAGGAATGAAATCAATTATGTTTTAGGAAAGGAATTTTTGACCGAGGGTAGGGCCCTACCTGACTTTCTTTTGGAAATTAATTCCTAGAGTTGTTTTGGACAAGGACTGATATGTTTGTGTTTTATTTAATCATTCTATTGACATTTCAATAATTAACAAGTAAATATACAGTTAAAGGGGTAGGATCTCAACTGTTTAAATTTATACATAGCACCACCCAGCCCCACCAACAGCGGGAATGGGCTTAAGTGTCTTTTGTTATTATCACTTTATTCAACTTATTAAAAGGAACCAGAACATATTTAGCTTCAGGGTGAGGATCTGAACTAATTAAAAGTTAGACATGTACATAAGCACCACACAGCCCCATCCCATAGTTTGGAATGACCTTAGGTGTTCTTTACTATTATCACTCTATTCAACTTATCAAAAGGAACCAGAAAATATTTAGTTTCAGGTTGGGGATCTTAACCTTTAAAAGTTAGACATGTACACAGCACCACGCAACCCCACCGCACGAACGAAATGACCTCAGGCGTCTTTCTTTAGTATCAATTTTTGCATAATTATAAGAAAATAGTGGTTTAGGAGTGGGATCTCAACAGTTTACAAGTAATGACAAAGCCTCACCTGACACCACCCCTTAGTGGTTAACCCAGGAAAAATATTTTAATGCGACTTGAGATGTTGATTACAAATATGTAGTGCACAACAAAGAATTGATGGAATAATTTGTAGAGTTTGTTTTCAAGACCCTTGCCTTCAGCCCCTCCCCCATTGAAAATATAACAAATACCTGCTAAATTTTGATGTGCCAGATGTGCACATTTAAACTTCGGGGATTCAAATACCGGATAATACAACTCCCGCAATACAGAATAGTATTCTAAAATTTGAAAATGCTCAGGTGAAAAAATTTTGAACCAGAAACGGAATAAAAGCAATAAGTCTTCCAACAAGTAAGGTGTAAGACTTAATTAATAGTCAGCTTGGTTTTTTTATTATTATTTTATTATTTTTTTTTTTTTTTGTATATGTAAAATGTTTTGCCAAGATACAGAAATTTTTATTATGAATTACTTGATTCAGAAAAAAATGATGAAGTTTTTATATTATTTTTAAACGATTTTACGTAAAGGTTTAATGACCATTCGAATTCTCGAGTCCAAGTTTCATCATTTTTACATTTTGCTTTATATTATACTTTAAGTTTTGCAGTTTTCTGTATAAAAGAATATTACACCGAACTATAATCCTAAATGGACTATAAATTCTAGTTGCTCCTGCCATCAAGACTTTACTTTAATTTGGAGTGGATCTCAGATTGATGTCATCAGTTAGTGCTTTCTCTGAGTAATCAGCTCCTTTGCTTATCAGAAAGGTAACAATCTAGAATTTCACACTACATGTTTATTTTTATTGGTTTTATTATTATTTTATAACTATGAATGTTATTGTCAGTTAAATGCAAAAAGCAACTAAACTGAGAGAGAGAGAGAGAGAGAGAGAGAGAGAGAGAGAGAGAGAGAGAGAGAGAGAGGGAGAGAGAGAGTTGCTTTTATCTTTTTTGTTGGTGTCTGCTATTTTTTTTACAATAAAATCGAAGTTCATTATTTTTCTTTTGACTCGATTTCGCGAAAAGGGTTATTCGTAGTCATTAGTTTTGGTTACACTTCTAAATGTACACTGAACATAATTGCAATCAATTACTCAACAAATCTACTTGTTTCTAATAAAATATCTAATAGTTTTTAATATAATTCTTCGTCTTCCACATTACAGTGTATAAACATTGTCTTTTGATTTCATCAGAGTAATTTTCTATATATATAATTTTTCATAATTTGTTTTGTGATCCAAAAATAAAAATTAATTTTTTTTATTATTTATTTATTTATTTATTTTATGATTTTTAAGGTGTCAGACATTAGTAGAATTCACTTAATTGCCATAAATAAGTGCCTTTCAATTTGAATGATACAATGGTGTATTGTCAAATATATAAATAAACTGTTTTTATAATTTTAAATAGGTTATCTTAAGATGCAAGGTTTTCCTTGAGTTTCTCAAACATTTTTGCAGAATGTGCAAATTAATTACTATTAAGCGTTGTATTACGTAATAAATACCTCCTTTATATTCATTAGAAGACGGTATTTAAAGCGCTCCAATTAAGGAATTTAGATTCACTTTTCAAACAGCAGAAAACAAGTTAAGCCTGGTAAGTAAATATTTGCATCAAATTAGAGCATTTAAGAAAGGTAATATAATTTTACTTTAACTTTGAATATGTATCTTTAAAAATTTGATACTGAAAAAAGTAATGTTCAAATAAATTTAAAAGCTAAAAAAAAAGTTGAAACTCAACTCTGTAATTGAATTTAATTTATTAACGTATTTTGTTTGATGAAGTTCTTTCAAAGGTTTTTAGATATACACAGATATGAAATATATGCATTATTATAATCACTATTTTAAGACTAATTACATAATAAAGCTTGTTGTGTGAATTTGTTTTAAGGACTTCCTTTTCGGATTGCTGGTTATAGAAAATAAAAATATGATTTTTTCGTCGTACTGACATGACTGTACCCCAGCAATTTTGTTAATTTTTGAGATCTTTAAGAATATTAATTGTTGTTTCAAATTTTAGTTTTTCAAAAAAAAAAAATAAATAAATAAATAAATCAATAAAATTAATAAAAAACAAGTACCATATTTTCTTTTTAATCTATTTAGAATGTTTTTGATAGAACTTATAATGAATAGTATTTAATATAACCAATAATGTAACTCATGCTAGTAAATGAATTTTTGAATTTAAATGATCTTTTTCGCTTTAAAAAATAATCATTTCTTAAAGTAATTATTGCAGATTGCGGGATCTAATGTAACTATCTTGCAAAGACGTCTCTATAATTAAGAAAGAATAATTGTTTCTGGATATATTTGATTAACAAGAATAGATCTTTTAAAAGAATTTAAACACAAAAAATTAGTTTCTCAAAGCTTTCCTAATTTTAATGCTTTTTGAAGCTGCTGTTCTTTTGCACCTTTTGAGCACAGGATTGGGCGCTGACAAATGTAAATATAGACTTGATAATTTTAGCCAACACAAAAAAAGTTTTAAGTTACCATACACTGGTGTGGATTACATAGCGTCATGCAAAATGTATCGAAACCCCAATAATTTTTACTCTTTGACAGAAATTTGATAACTGTTATCTCCTTTTAAATGTCATATTGAAACTCTTGTCCTCACTAACTGTTTTAAGAGTTTTGAAAGATATTCTAGTAAAGACAAAATGGTTTTTAAGCAAAAATTATTGACGTTCCTTGGTTTAAATGGTATTTTTTTCAGTGTGTAGTATTAGCTTTGAGAATTACCCGTAAATGTTTATTATTATTATTATTATTATTATTATTATTATTATTATTATTATTATCAAGAAGAAGGAATCGTTAATTCATTACCATTAGAGTAAATTCATTTTTCCACACAATAACACATCTTAAAACCCACAGTTTTACAGATAAAAAGTCCTGAATACAAGTAAATAATTACACCTACTAGATCCATTCCAAGTATTGTTTGCAAAGCCTATTAAAATAAATTGAGCTTCACTTGAAAAGCATATATTCAACATAGATTTTAATTTTTGTTTGTTTGTTTGAAGATAACTAAACCTTAACAGTTTTGAAAGACTTTAAGAAGATGGCTGAGGTAAGTAATTTTCTTTGCAACCCAAGTATATAATTATAATGATTTACTTACGCCTCCGTTTACAAAATGTCTCTCAACTGCCTTTCAGGCGCATGCAGTGCCTCTTTTAATATTATAGTCTACCATAAATTTACCTTATAGAAGGATAAAACATAAAAACTATGCCCTATGTAAAATGATAAGAAATTAAAATTTAATCAATAAATAATAAAAAAAATACATGTAATATTAATTGTAAAATAGTAGTAAGTTTTATAAATGTGACTACTGTTTTAGGGATAGTTGCGATTGAAATACTATTGTTATAACAAAAATGAAAGAGCAATCGGTAGTTTAGTATTTGAATCCTCTCCCCTTTTTATTTATTTATTTATTTATCTATTTATTATTATTATTATTTTGTGATAGGTTATTTTTCATCTACTTATCATTACCCTCTAAATATATAACATGTTTATAAGGAGTAGCCAATTTCATTGACTTTACGAAGGAATAGTCTTAATGTAAATGAGGGTGATAGTGTATTCATTGTTTTTGTGTAAACCTAAAGTAGTTCAACTGAGCTTTAAACAATGAAAATAAAATGCTGAAACCCGTATAAAATACAAAAAATTCATTACTTTCATCTGACACATTCCAAAACATTTTTAACTTCTTAACCCTTGTTATATATCTGTTACGAGGAAATATATAATATGATTATATAAAATATAAGGAAGGTGCTTACCTTTCCGGAGCACTCGGTCTTACTTCCTTGATTGAGGTTCACGTTTTTACCAAATTTGCCAGCTGTCAAAGATTTTACTTTGTTTTTGGGGTTGTGATTTGGACAAGTACTGGTATGTTTGTATTTTATTTTATTTATCTGAAATGGAAAGGGCCCATCCGTCTAAGACATCAAAATGGTATTGAATTTTTGCAGCTGAACGGATGTTAGATTCACACAAGCCTAGCAATCATAAAACATATACATTTCGTGGTATATATATATATATATATATATATATATATATATATATATATATATATATATATATATATATATATATATATATATATTTTCAAGTTGAAGGTATGGCAATATGAAAATTTCAGAGGAAAGGATGTGGAAGCTCCAACAACTGGAATCCCTAATATTGAAGATGGTGCCCGTTCTCTTAAGCTTCAGTCAAGGTAATTTAATAAATTAATTATTGTTATTTGTGTCATGTTACCAATGTCAATTTTGTCACCTGTCTTGCTTCTGTTTTTGATCAAGATATAATTTTAAAACATATAATATATTAATATGATATTTATAAATAAAACGCATTAAAGAATTTGATATTTCAAATGTCTTTCTTGCTACTTCAGATTAAAGGGAATTCTGATTATTACTATAATAATAATAATAATAATAATAAATAATATAATTATTATTATTATTGCTTTCAGTTTGACAAACTTCACGTCGGACATCAAACATTTTGTTACAAAGTCAACTCAAAGACATTTATTGTATTAACAATTGTTCCATTAGAATATTCTGTAAAAAATACATTAATATTGAAATTTACAGAGCCATATCCAGCTTAGACTTATTTAAGAAATACATTAATTTTCCAATGATTTTATGAACTTGCAAGGTATAAAGGGCTCTCGCAAATTGCATAAAAGGCAAAGCCTGGTAATATGGAGGGTCTAACCTATCGAGTAATGGCCGCCTCATTGTTCTGCTTCATGTATTGCAGTATAATTTTTTATCTGTTGATCTTCAAAAAAAAAAAAAAAAAAAAAAAAAAAAAAAAAAAAAAAAAAAAAAAAAAAAAAAAAAAAAGAAAAGAGCAAAAGTTTTAAACGATTTTTATATAATAAATTAAGATTCTTTTAAAGTTCAAATTTCATGTCTGTTGTTTAGAAATTTAAATACGAAATTCCGAAAGTGATAACTTCGTATCTACGGCTAAAGGGAACAACTCTCATAGAAACGTTGACCAAAGTGGTAAACATTGCCGTTTACAAATATAAAATCCCCGTAGTTGCATCAGTTTCCTTTCTGAAGAAATCGGACCAAAGTGGTAATAAAATCGTTATTCGGTATTTTCCCGGGGAATACCGAATAACTAATAATATTACTTTGTAAGTGTGTCTTATTTAAATGTTTTATCTTGACGGGTTTTTGACAATATAAGTTTAATTTTGTATCAACAGTAAAGACTGGACAGTTTATGAGGGTGCAGAATATAGAGGTGCGAAATACAACATCGGAAAGACTGCGGAATGTCGTGTTCCAGCAGACTGGGGTGGAAAAAATGCTATACATTCGGCTAGACCATTTTATATGGACCAGTAAATTAAACACGAAGAGTATGACCCGGAAAACGGATTGATATGGAAACTGATACTTAAAGCATTTGATATTTTAGCACAATAAAATCTAAGTGAGCATTTACTTTTTGTTTTGCTATTTGTTTCAGTGAAAGGAAAAATAAGATTTTCAAACCTTTTAAACTAAGAAATCATCACTGGCTTAAATTTAAGTAAAGGACATGGCCTTTAAAATCATTATCATACACAGAGGTAAGGAATGTGTAATATAGATTGGAAAAAACATTGAAATGACAAGTGCTTATTTAACTCATAACACTTAGAAACAGGGTTTCTGGTAGTTTGTGGTATATATATCGAAATTCATAATATCGTAGACGTTACATTTTTACGAGGCGTAAGAAACAACACCAAAGTGTCATATATCGACGATACAAAAGTTTTGACTTTTAAAGATATTTTTTTACAAAAATGTTTAACTAAGTAACATTCATGTAGTAACAGTTTTAAATCTCTGTCAAGATTTAGCTAATATGGATATAAATCTTCAAAACTGGATTAAACTACAAGACGAATAGATTTCTTTTCTCAGATTGGTTGTACTCTAGATTCTAAAACTGACTTATTTATCCAATCGACCTCACCGTATACCGACTGTAATCACGCCCACTAACGGGAAATGAGAGTATCAGTAAACCAATGAACCAGTGACGTCTTGTAATGATTATGTCTGACAATTATCGTAAAACTAATGAACCAGTGACGTCATGTAATGGTTGTGTCTGACAAGTATCAGTAAACCAATAAACCAGTAAATCTTGTAATGATTATGTCTGACCAGTATCAGTAAACCAATAAACCAGTGACGTCTTGTAATGATTATGTCTGACCAGTATCGGTAAGCCAATGAACCAGTGACGTCTTCTAATGATTAAGTCTGACTACTATCAGTAAACCAATAATTGAGGGACGTTTTGTAATGGTTATGTCTGACCAGTATCAGTAAATCGATAAACCAGTGACGTCTTGTAATAATTATGTCTGACAAGTATCGGTAAACCAATGAACCAGTGACGTCTTGTAATGATTATGTCTGACAAGTATCGGTAAACCAATGAACCAGTGAAGTCTTGTAATGATTGTGTCTGACAAGTATCAGTAAACCAATGAACCAGTGACGTCTTGTATTGATTATTTCTGGCCAGTATCAGTAAACCAATGAACCAGTGACGTCTTGTAATGATTGCGTCTGAACAGTATCAGTAAACCAATGAAGTAGTAACGTCTTGTAATGATCATGTCTGACAGAGTATCGGTAAACCAATGAACAAGTGACGTCTTGTAATGGTTATGTCTGACTAGTATTAGTAAACCAATGAACCAGTGACGTCTTGTAATGATTATGTCTGACTAGTATCGGTAAACCAATGAACCAGTGACGTCTTGTAATGATTAAGTCTGACTACATTTAGTAACCAATGATTGAGTGACGTCTTGTAATGGTTATGTCTGACCGGTATCAGTAAATCGATAAACCAGTGACGCCTTGTAATGATTATTTCTGACAAGTATCGGTAAACCAATGAACCAGTGACGTCTTGTAATGATAATGTCTGACAAGTATCGGTAAACCAATGAACCAGTGACGTCTTGTAATGGTTGTGTCTGACAAGTATCAGTAAACCAATGAACCAGTGACGTCTTGTATTGATTATTTCTGACCAGTATCAGTAAACCAATCAACCAGTGACGTCTTGTAATGATTGCGTCTGAACAGTATCAGTAAACCAATGAAGTAGTAAGGTCTTGTAATGATCATGTCAGACAGAGTATCGGTAAACCAATGAACAAGTGACGTCTTGTAATGGTTATGTCTGACTAGTATTAGTAAACCAATGAACCAGTGACGTCTTGTAATGATTATGTCTGACCAGTATCAGTAAACCAATGAACCAGTGACGTTGTGTAATGATTGTGTCTAAGAAGTATCAGTAAACCGATGAACCAGTGACGTCTTGTAATGATTATGTCTGACTAGTATCGGTAAACCAATGAGCAAATGACGTCTTGTAATAATTATGTTTGACCAGTTTCAGTGAACCAATGAACCAGTGACGTTTGTAATGGTTATGTCTGACCAGTATCGGTAAACCAATGAACCAGTGACGTCTTGTAATGATTAAGTCTGACTACTATCAGTAAACCAATAATTGAGTAACGTCATTTAATGGTTATGTCTGACCAGTATCAGTAAATCGATAAACCAGTGACGTGTTTGTTATGATTATGTCTGATCAGTATCGGTAAATCAATGAACCAGTGACGTCTTGTAATGATTAAGTCCGACTACTATCAGTAAACCAATGATTGAGTGACTTCTGGTAATGGTTATGTTTGACCAGTATCGGTAAACCAATGAACCAGTGACGTCTTGTAATGATTATGTCTGACCAGTATCGGTAAACTTATGAACCAGTGACGTCTTGTACTGGTGGTGTCTGACCAGTAATAGTAAACCAATGAACCAGTGACGTCTTGTAGTGATTATGTCTGACCAGTATCAGAAAACCAATGAACCAGTGACGTCTTGTAATGATTATGTCTGACTATTATCGGTAAACCAATGAGCCAATGACGTCTTGTAATAATTATGTTTGACCAGTATCAGTGAACCAATGAACCAGTGACGTTTGTAATGGTTATGTCTGACCAGTATCGGTAAACCAATGAATCAGTGACGTCTTGTTATGGTTATATCTGACCAGTATCGGTATAACAATGAACCAGTGACGTCTTGTAATGATTGTGTCTGACCAGTATCGGTAAACGAATGAACCAGTGACGTCTTGTAATGATTATATCTGACAACTATCGGTAAACCAATGAAACAGTGACGTCTTGTAATAATTATGTCTGACTAGTATCGGAAAACCAATGAACCAGTGACGTTTTGTAATGATTATGTCTGACCAAAATCGGTAACCTAATGAAATAGTGACGTCGTGTAATGATTTTTCTGACAACTATCGGTAAACCAATGAAACAGTGACGTCTTGTAATGATAATGTCTGACCAGTATCGCTGACTTGTTTACCACGTAAATTTTCAATTATGTATTATATGAATTATCTTACGCAATAACAAAAATCAATTTCGTCATTTGCTTGAAATTTTCTTAAAACCAAATTCAAGAAGTGTAATTACATAATTAAGTTGACAAAGTAATATAAATGTATCTAGTGGCAATGAAAAGTACAATTAGAAACCAAACAGCATAGTTAGAATTTATTCAAATAACGGCAAAAGATATAATTTATCATTACATATATATTTAATTTCATAATTCCGCGTTAAATAATTTTGCACTTATTAAACGCCAATCAATCACCTAAAGTAATATTTATGTTTAATTTATTAATTAATAAATAAATGATAAAATAATAAAATATCCTATTTTAAAAACTATATTATTATCAGAAACTCCCCGGTTTTGATGATTATCAGATACAAAGATTAGGTGGTAATAATCATTTGATGTACTTTTTAAAGACAGAAAAACGCATTTTTACAAACATACTTAAACATACATATTATGAGGGAAATGTAAAGCTTCGTTTACCAACCATTCAAGAGGAACTAATATCAATACCTTATACCATATAAATGGCGATATGTGTGGTGTGAAAAAAGTTTTAACTTTGTATTGTTGTTCTTAAAAAGATTTCGGCTAAAATGACATTTTTTGCATATTACGTAATTATTGCACAAACGAAAATTTTTACAGAAGAACCCGTTACATATGTTTTATACCCCGATATCTATTTTCTATTTTTTAAATTGCAACAAAACCAGTAGATAATTAAACCATTTATAGGTTTTTGCTATTTATAGTAAGGGCAGCCATCTTGGACAAAACAGTCATGTCGGATAAAATTTTAAATCTACACTAGTCAAGGACCTTCCATATTCAAATTCATTTTAAATGGCCATGACTATCAAAGACAAATTTTAAAGTTTTTGGCTTAAAATAGGCCTTATTTGCATATTATGCAATTATTGCATTAACGAAAAATTGTACAGAAAAACCTGTTATATGTTTTAATCCCCGACATCTATTTTCTATGTTTCAAATTTTAAAAAAATCGGTACATAAATAAACCCGTAATGGCCATTTATAGGTTTTTGCCATTTATAGTAACGACAGCCATCTTGGATTTACGACAGACATGTCGGATACAATTTTGAATTTATACCACCCAAGGTCCTTTCACACTCGGTGTCCTTTTAATCGGTCATGTACTTTCAGAGAAGATGATTTTCAAAGATTTCGTCTAAAAAAATATATGTTTTATCCCCGACATCTATTGTCTATGTTTCAAATTGAACAAAATCGGTACCAAAATGAACCTGTTATGGTCATTTATAGGTTTTTGCTATTTAAAGTAACGGCAGCCATCTTGGATATAGAACGGACATGTCAGATATAATTTTTAATCTATAGCAAATAAGGACCTTCTGTACCAATTTTCATTTGAATTGACCTATTGGTTTCAGAGAAGTAAATTAAAGTTTACGGATGCACGCATGCACGCACGCTTTACCATACCATAAGCCCACAATGGCTTTGCTAGGTGGGTTTAAAAAAGGATGGGTTTGAACGCCGTTTATCAAGGGTCAAATTAAAGCTCTGGCCTTATTCATGAGATTATACTTAAGTAATCTTTTTAGATGCATTTCAACCGATAAAAATTAAAAGATTTCAATAAAAATCTGAATAAACATCAACTCTTCTTTTGCAAGTGTTTTTTAGTTTCCATAAAGAGTTCATATATTTCTGATATTAGTTAATGATTAAAGCAGTCCAGTAGTTCTGGTGACATATTCTCTCCAAAGTTTGTATGTGGTCTTTTAGTTGACATCTGTTTTACCATGGTTAAATAATATTTCTGAAATATAAAATATCAATTGAAATTATCTTCTGTTTACAAAAATGGATGAGCTAATTTACACTACCAAACAAAACTGTATAAAATGCTAAATTTATGGTCATTTAAAATTAACAATCATACAATTTTTTTTTTAAATTCCAGTCAAATTGAAAAAAGGAGTGCAGTCCATAAAATTTTAAGCAGCATCAAAATTTTACAATAGGCCAATCTTCAGATCATAATAAATACTTATACAGTCGACTCTCGTTAATTCGAAATCGGTTAAATCGAAATTTCGCTTAAATCGAAATGATATAAACGGTCCCGTCAGATCGCTATATATTTCTATGCATATCTGTGTGTTTAAATCGAAATACCGAAATTCGAAATTTTGCTTAACTCGAAGTGAATTTTCAGTCCAGATTACAAAATATAATGAAAATTCTAATGTTTGAATCGAAATATACTTTCCTTGTTTATCGTAGTTTGGATTTGTTTAAACAACAAGTTGAAACTAAGCGGCAAAATAAAAAAAAAACAATTACATGGACACAAAAATATTTTATCTTAAAAATGTTGATTTATACCTAAATTAATCCGTCTCTTGTTTAAGAAGTGTCGGGTTTTTTTTGAAGATTTATATCCGACTAAAAATACACATGAAAAAAGGAAGTCGGAATCCCATGCTATTTTCACGATTTTCTCTTCTGGTCAGGTCATGGTAAACCGTCTGTCAGTAAAAGGAAAAATTTTATTAGTGTAAAATTAAAAAGTGGGCGGTCCATTCTTCCACAGTCATTGATCACAAGAATACCCAACGCTAAATGCCACGCTTAAACTTAATTATCTGTCAAGTCAAATGGTATACACCATTCAGCTACTGTGACATGGAAAGCGATGATTTCAATAATCACAAAGTTCAGACGCTAAGGATTACAGATGAAGAAGTTATGATTATGAATAAATAAAACTTTAACTGAGCCTGCCCGATGATAGTCAGTGTTAACAAATTTCAACGGAACCTTGTAGCTTTCGGTGAAGTTTCCGATTTGCTTTTTTATTGTGCAAAAAATTATTTTTAATTTTTATGTTTAATTTAATATTAATCGTAAGTTTTTAGTGTCAGTTGTAAGCATTATAATACGTAACAGCATATACGTGACGTCAATAGAGGAGCGCTTTACTTTTAGAGTTAACTCCCGTTTCTGATCGTCATTGATCAAAACGGTTAATTCGAAATTCGGATAAATCGAAATTTTTCATCTGACCCCTTCAATTTCGAATTAACGAGAGTCAACTGTATATCAAGTTTCCTTTATGTCCACTAAAACTTTAAGAGACCACTGCGGTAGCTCAGTTGGTAGAGTGTTCGCTCCGTTAGTGGAAGGTCATGGGTTTGAACCACGGTCGGGTGTGACCCAAGACTTGAATGTGGGTAGCGACTGTTCTTTCGCCAAGCACTGGACATAACGAGACGAAAGTCTCGGTTCTTTCATATGGGAACATAAAATAAACGAGGTCCCGTGTCACGGCAGGCGTGGCACGATAAATAACCCTGCTGTATAATGCCATCAGCGCAACGCACAGGCAAAATCTCTGCACTTTCGCCTATAGCTGGCGACGTCTCAATATAAGTGAAATATTCTTGACTGGGATGTAAAGCACCATTACACAACTTAAATCAACTAAATCTGTAAGAAAGTTAAGAACATGAACATAATCTTAACAATCAGAAGTATAGTATCGTAACTACCTATGAGGCAACCGAGGCAACTGCGTAAAATTGTAACCAATTACTTTTCCTCACAGAAGTGAGAATAAAAAAAACTATTTTTGTCTGATAACCCCCATCCCCCGACATACAATTTAAACTTTTAAACTATCCTCTAACCTGGATAACGAGGTTTTTCTGGTACAAAACCATCCCACTTATTTTACAACAGCTGATCTAGTTTTTTTTTTTTTTGTTTTTCTATTAAACTGTATTAAAATACCTTCTTTATATCTGAAAGGTGTAAAACATTGAGACTGTTGGTACTGTATGTCTGCTATTACCAAAATTTACAATTTAAACCCAAAGTATATAAATAAATAAATAAATAAATAAATAAATAAATAAATAAATAAATAAATAAATAAATAAATAAATTCCTTAATGTGCACATATGGCGCAGCAAAATTTAGCAGGTATTTTGTTATATATTTATAGCAATTCAGGAAGTCCAAGTAAAAATAAAGCACAAGCCGGCGAAACCTATAAATCGATAAGAGTTAATTCATATTTGGTTATATAAAAATCGCAGTACAAAATCAGAGGGATCATGCAAACAATATTCGATCTTTAGATCTAAATAAACAAAACTTTGTAGGTTAGCCACATTCAGATTTGATTTGATTGGCTTATAATAAAAAGCAATAATAATGGTATATTCATTAGCTAATTCGACTAGAAATAAACGTTTAAAAGTTTTGTGGTTTTTACTGTTGTTTTCGCTGATTGTTTATTATTTAAAAGATAAATAGTATTTAAATCTTATAAGACTAACCGAACTGTAAACTAAAATGGTTTCTTTAACATACTGATTAGGTGAGCTAGCACCAAAAGCAATAAATAATAAATGCCCCGAGTGCATGTTAGTACAAAAAAAAACCGTAAAAAATACTTATATCACGCACATATGAACTTGTTCTTTGATTTCTCCTTAAAGATTATAACAATCGGGCTAAAAATGCTGATAAGACATTAAACAACATTTCAATTGACTAACCAACCAAAGATGGATTGTAACCAAACTCGAATTTGGTTATGTGTTTTGCTATGGAATTAAATTGATTGTTTGTTTATTTCGCCGAATTTAATGACAAAATACGCTATCCTCTCTTGCACTTAACTTTAAAATGCCTCAGAGATTTATAAACAAATGTTATGGAAAAATAATGTTTGTTAATATTACTGTTAAGTTTGAAAAAAAAAGTTAAGGATCTTTTTAAAAGTAATGTATATTAAATGAAAATGACATCTAAATGTCGCTATATTATACTAAAACATTTTGTTTTAAAAACTCAAGATGTTCTTAGCACGTGCTCTACATGTATACATGGCTATAAACGAATTCATCATCATGGTGTTTAAATAAAAATGGTTTTGGAAGGCTGAAGGTGTATGCCATTTTTTAAATTTATCCTTACTTCTGCAAGAAACTCTACATTTTGTTCATCAAATTCATTTGTAAAACTTTTAATTTTTTTCATCTGACTGCAATTGCTTATGACAGTTATAATGTTGCAATTGGATACAGCCGAGGGACGGTTGCACAACATTTTAATGTGCCACAAAGTGTTATGTCACGGCTGTGGAATCGATTCCAGCACACTGGCGATTTCACAGTTAGGATTCTTTCAGGTTGACCAAGAGCCGTTAAAGCCAGAGAGGACCGTTATCTTGGTAAATGGGCTCGACGAAACAGGTTTAAATCTGATTTACAGTTAAACAATAGGTCGGATTTCTTGTCTAACTGTGAGAAAACAGTCTTCATCTTTTTATTATACATACTCGCAAACCAGCTGTCCGTCCTGTTCTGACACCACGTTATCGTCCACCAAGACGATTATGAGCAAATAACCGATATTGGCAACTGCGTTAGTGGAATCCTTTGGGGTGGAAAATGTAGTGATGGAGGTACCAAGTATGCTTTATAGAGATGCAATTCTGCATCCTATTTTTAGACCTTTTGTTAGTGCTATCGGACCCAAATTTGATTTGATGGACCATAATGCCCCACATCACAGAGCAAGATTTGTGATTTAGCATTTTGAGATGAGACTTTTCAACGCATGAAGCGCGTAATTGCTAATAGAAATAATTTTTTCTGAAGTTTTCTGGATGTCGTTTTCTTTCAAAACATGCATTTTTATTTGTGTTCACCTTTAATCGTTTTTTAACATAAAAAGGCATTTTTTCCTCAGATTGTTTTTTTTTCTCTGTCAATACTCGATAAGCAAAAACATCTAGTTTATTGCAGTCACAAGAATAACTTGTTGTATTTTGAGAGGGCGCTACGTAAATGAAGTATAGAAAAAGAATATTATTTACATGAACATTTAGTCTTGTCTAAATCTAAGCAATATAACGATAGCTTATATCTTATGACGATGATACGAGACGCAAAACCATATAGGAGGGGAGTGAAGCATTGCTTTTCCGCATACAAATGATTCGCGTGGGTTTGTTTCTGCTTCTGGATTTATTTTTATTTGTTATTATTATTCGCAAAATTTAAGTTGACAAATCCGAAATAAGATTTATCTAAATATTATAATTGTGATATCTCCGAGAGAAGTACAAATCTGAAAATATAATTAAAGTCACCTTTACTTTAACGAAAGTAATCGATAAATTATCTTTCATCATATTTGGTATAGCAACCTAGTATTTCGGTTTTCTTTAAATCACACGATATGTTCTATCATCAATGTGCAATGACGTATTAGATCTTGTTTGTTTTAAGATTTAACGCACTCATAAAATTTCATTTTCATCAAAGTAATCAAACACAAACAATTCGGTCCATGTTCAAATCACAAGGATGATTCCAAGGTGCATATCAATTAACCCGGTTAACATATACATTTTTAGAAATGATTTTCCTCATACAAAAAAATCTGCTGCTATTAGATTCGATGAAGTATCACCTTAACAAAAGGTCGTCTTGAATGCGAGCTATTACAAGGCAGACCATTATTCACACATCTCATGCATTCACGGACTTGTTTCTAGAGATTACTAATTACTATAGACGAAATTACATTTAGAACAAGCACGGAAAATTTAATGCAATCAAAATAAAAAATGAGAAATTTTAAATGCAACATTTAATCAAATCTGTTTGATAGTAGTATTTTGCATATCATGTCAAAAGGACATAAGATAAAACACAACTATACTATCAAGAAAGAGATGCTCAGGAAGGGTAAGCACCTCCTGTCTAGCTTCCTTCACCCGTCACGTTTAAGTCAATTTTGAGAATGACAGGAACAAAAAACTATAGTAAGTCAAATATATCCAGTATAACTTTGGATACAGTGACTACATACTTATCAACAATATTTTGATGACGGCCATTAAACTTTTTAAGGGCCTTGATTAGCAGCTTGCTTCTTTGTTAAAATCCCCTTCCCCTAATGGAAACAAGCTTTACCATACCGTATCAACAGTAAAACATACACACCTTATGCACGAGAAGCAGGAATATTACTGCAAAGAAACGGATAGCTGACAAAAGAAAAATTGAAGTTATTACGTTTGTCGTATATATTCGAATGCAACCTTTTGTGGGTATCATAATTGAGGTATAAGTCCAAATATCAAGCAGAGCATGAATCAGTCGTATCTTTTATAACAAGCTCAGTAGAATAGATGCCATTCACATATTGTCCGAATTTGAGATTATTTAGGGCTGCATTAAGTTTTTTAATTTTCTGATTTTTTTTTTTTTTTTGATTTTCTAAAAATATATATTTTTTAAAATTGATATCCTCTAACCATGATCCGTGAGATTCATTTCTAAAATGTCATTTCTTTTTGGTTGGTCAATGTTTAAAGATGGTAATTCTAAGCTTGGAGCATGCGCAAGGATGTACGGAAAACCCATGTATTGAAGGTGAAAGATGACAAATGGCATTAATTGTCCTTAATTAATATCCAGATGTTTTTGAAATAGTGTTATGTATCCCTTCCTAAGTCACAAATGACAAATTCATCGAAGTTCTGTTTAATTTATCGTATTTTCACCGTTTTGAAAGTTATGTTTAAATGACCCGAGATTTGATGACGTAACCATGATCTAATATTAGATTCCAAATGCTGCATTCGCTGGGTAAATATTGTAATTTCTGTATTAATTCGAGCTTTTAACGTTGAATCAAATGTAACATTGTTCATTAGGAACATCATTAATTAGATTAGCACAGTTTTATTTTTTTCTTTGGAAAACTTAATGCAGCTTTAAAGACAGAATATCATCTATATTTCTGTATCTAGATTTCAGCATTCTTTTTTACTGAATTTAAATCACTGATACACGAATAATTGATAATTTAATATACTACCGAATGGTTGTAAATAAATCTAAATATTATTTGCAATTCAATAAACAGTCACTCCTAATATGAAAAAAAAATTCAAGTAACTAGAATTGTAATCGTGGCAAGCACAATGACTGAAGTCTTCCACCATTCCAACATTTTGACCTGGCTAGGTTTGGTACAAATTACCTTCCGTTCTTCAGACAGACCCTCTACCAATAAACCCCAAAAACAGTAAAACACATCAATAAATGTGATAGTCTTATTGACTTAAAAGTTTGAAGTAAATAAACAAGGTTTTGAGAAATGTCACATAATACAAAAATATTTTCAACTGTATAACAAATTATCAATTTAACATCTATATTTAAGCATTGTTGGTCAAAAGTGCATGTGTATACTTATTTATCAAAGTTTTTTCTACTCTCTTCCATTCATTCAAATAACATAGTGTATTATAGCTTGAAAGTTTGTTTTAGGAAAGTCGACGGTTTTTTCTGGTAACTCTAGTTTTCTCCCGCATCCCAGAACTGGCTGCCTCATTATAAGTTGAAAAATTGTGACAGTCTGGAGTATACGACACTATTAAAATTTTCCAGTTCTTAATTATCTTTCTGAAAGTTTATTTTATTATTCCAGCAATTCAATTCATTAAAAATCCGCTAATGGAGTATTATTTTTACCATATATTTAATCATAGCTGGAAACCATAATACATTTATCGTAAGCTAGACGAACATTTTTTTTTTGAAATTGACAAAAATTCTTCAAACATCAACTCTGATGTGTAACACAACTAATCATGTTTTGTGTTTTTTTTTTTTTTTTTTTTTTTTTTTTTTGTAAAAACAAATTTGGCAGTTAAAATTATCTGAAGCGTTTTGATTGGTCAATTATTCAACTTTGGTGAATAGCAAGTTACCCATGAAGTGTGAATGTTCTAACCAAACATTTGATTGACGCGTGATGACTGCAATGAAGCTAGAAGCTACATGTGTAGTGGATAATTGTCCAGGGGAAACAAGCAATTATATCTGTGACAGTATGTATTTCTGCTATTCAATTTTTTTTAATTCTTTGAAAAGAACTTTGTTTGCCTTAAGGAATGAAATCAAGTATGTTTTAGGAAAGGAATTTTTGACCGAGGGTAGGGCCCTACCTGACTCTCTTTTGGAAATTAATTCGTAGAGTTGTTTTGGACAAGGACTGATATGTTTGTGTTTTATTTAATCATTCTATTGACATTTCAATAATTAACAAGTAAATATACAGTTAAAGGGGTAGGATCTCAACTGTTTAAATTTATACATAGCACCACCAAGCCCCACCAACAGCGGGAATGGGCTTAAGTGTCCTTTGTTATTATCACTTTATTCAACTTATTAAAGGAACCAGAACATATTTAGCTTCAGGGTGAGGATCTGAACTAATTAAAAGTTAGACATGTACATAGCACCACCCAGCCTCATCCCATAGTTTGGAATGACCTTAGGTGTTCTTTACTATTATCACTCTATTCAACTTATCAAAAGGAACCAGAAAATATTTAGTTTCAGGTTGGGGATCTTAACCTTTAAAAGTTAGACATGTACACAGCACCACGCAACCCCACCGCACGAACGAAATGACCTCAGGCGTCTTTCTTTAGTATCAATTTTTGCATACTTATAAGAAAACTGGGTTTTAGGAGTGGGATCTCAACAGTTTACAAGTAATGACAAAGCCTCACCTGACACCACCCCTTTGGAGAAAATATTTTAATGCGACTTGAGATGTTGATTACAAATATGTAGTGCACAAAAAAGAATTAATGGAATAATTTGTAGAGTTTGTTTTCAAGACCCTTGCCTTCAGCCCCTCCCCCGTTGAAAATATATAACAAATACCTGCTAAATTTTGATGTGCCAGATGTGCACATTTAAACTTCGGGGATTCAAATACCGGATAACACAACTCCCACAATACAGAATATTATTCTAAAATTTGAAAATGATCAGGTGAAAAAATTTTGAACCAGAAACGGAAGAAAAACAATAAGTCTTCCAACAAGTAAGGTGTAAGACTTAATTAATAGTCAGCTTGGTTTTTTTATTATTATTTTATTATTATTATTTTTTTTGAATATGTAAAATGTTTTGCCAAGATACAGAAATTTTTATTATGAATTACTTGATTCAGATAAAAATGATGAAGTTTTTATATTATTTTTAAACGATTTTACGTAAAGGTTTAATGACCATTCGAATTCTCGAGTCCAAGTTTCATCATTGTTACATTTTGCTTTATATTATACTTTAAGTTTTGCAGTTTTCTGTATAAAAGAATATTACACCGAACTATAACCTAAATGGACTATAAATTCTAGTAGCTCCTGCCATCAAGACTTTACTTTAATTTGGAGTGGATCTCAGATTGATGTCATCAGTTAGTGCTTTCTCTGAGTAATCTGCTCCTTTGCCTATCAGAAAGGTAACAATCTAGAATTTCACACTACATGTTTATTTTTATTGGTTTTATTATTATTTTATAAGTATGAATGTTATTGTCAGTTAAATGCAAAAAGCAACTAAACTGAGAGAGAGAGAGAGAGAGCGAGAGAGAGAGAGAGTTGATTTTATCTTTTTTGTTGGTGTCTGCTATTTTTTTTACAATAAAATCGAAGTTCATTGTTTTTCTTTCGACTCGATTTCGCGAAAAGGGTTATTCGTAGTCATTAGTTTTGGTTACACTTCTAAATGTACACTGAACAAAATTGCAATCGATCACTCAACAAATCTACTTGTTTCTAATAAAATATATAATAGTTTTTAATATAATTCTTCGTCTTCCACATTACAGTGTAATAAACATTGTCTTTTGATTTCATCAGAGTAATTTTCTATATATATAATTTTTCATAATTTGTTTTGTGATCCAAAAATAAAAATTAATTTTTTTTATTATTTATTTATTTATTTATTTATTTTATGATTTTTAAGGTGTCAGACATTAGTGAATTCACTTAATTGCCATAAATAAGTGCCTTTCAATTTGAATGATACAATGGTGTATTGTCAAATATATAAATAAACTGTTTTTATAATTTTAAATAGGTTATCTTAAGATGCAAGGTTTTCCTTGAGTTTCTCAAACATTTTTGCAGAATGTGCAAATTAATTACTATTAAGCGTTGTATTACGTAATAAATACCTCCTTTATATTCATTAGAAGACGGTATTTAAAGCGCTCCAATTAAGGAATTTAGATTCACTTTTCAAACAGCAGAAAACAAGTTAAGCCTGGTAAGTAAATATTTGCATCAAATTAGAGCATTTAAGAAAGGTAATATAATTTTACTTTAACTTTGAATATGTATCTTTAAAAATTTGATACTGAAAAAAGTAATGTTCAAATAAATTTAAAAGCTAAAAAAAAAAGTTGAAACTCAACTCTGTAATTGAATTTAATTTATTAACGTATTTTGTTTGATGAAGTTCTTTCAAAGGTTTTTAGATATACACAGATATGAAATATATGCATTATTATAATCACTATTTTAAGACTAATTACATAATAAAGCTTGTTGTGTGAATTTGTTTTAAGGACTTCCTTTTCGGATTGCTGGTTATAGAAAATAAAAATATGATTTTTTCGTCGTACTGACATGACTGTACCCCAGCAATTTTGTTAATTTTTGAGATCTTTAAGAATATTAATTGTTGTTTCAAATTTTAGTTTTTCAAAAAAAAAAAAAATAAATAAATAAATAAATCAATAAAATTAATAAAAAAACAAGTACCATATTTTCTTTTTAATCTATTTAGAATGTTTTTGATAGAACTTATAATGAATAGTATTTAATATAACCAATAATGTAACTCATGCTAGTAAATGGATTTTTGAATTTAAATTATCTTTTTCGCTTTAAAAAATAATCATTTCTTAAAGTAATTATTGCAGATTGCGGGATCTAATGTAACTATCTTGCAAAGACGTCTCTATAATTAAGAAAGAATAATTGTTTCTGGATATATTTGATTAACAAGAATAGATCTTTTAAAAGAATTTAAACACAAAAAAATAGTTTCTCAAAGCTTTCCTAATTTTAATGCTTTTTGAAGCTGCTGTTCTTTTGCACCTTTTGAGCACAGGATTGGGCGCTGACAAATGTAAATATAGACTTGATAATTTTAGCCAACACAAAAAAAGTTTTAAGTTACCATACACTGGTGTGGATTACATAGCGTCATGCAAAATGTATCGAAACCCCAATAATTTTTACTCTTTGACAGAAATTTGATAACTGTTATCTCCTTTTAAATGTCATATTGAAACTCTTGTCCTCACTAACTGTTTTAAGAGTTTTGAAAGATATTCTAGTAAAGACAAAATGGTTTTTAAGCAAAAATTATTGACGTTCCTTGGTTTAAATGGTATTTTTTTCAGTGTGTAGTATTAGCTTTGAGAATTACCCGTAAATGTTTATTATTATTATTATTATTATTATTATTATTATTATATTATTATTATTATTATCAAGAAGAAGGAATCGTTAATTCATTACCATTAGAGTAAATTCATTTTTCCACACAATAACACATCTTAAAACCCACAGTTTTACAGATAAAAAGTCCTGAATACAAGTAAATAATTACACCTACTAGATCCATTCCAAGTATTGTTTGCAAAGCCTATTAAAATAAATTGAGCTTCACTTGAAAAGCATATATTCAACATAGATTTTAATTTTTGTTTGTTTGTTTGAAGATAACTAAACCTTAACAGTTTTGAAAGACTTTAAGAAGATGGCTGAGGTAAGTAATTTTCTTTGCAACCCAAGTATATAATTATAATGATTTACTTACGCCTCCGTTTACAAAATGTCTCTCAACTGCCTTTCAGGCGCATGCAGTGCCTCTTTTAATATTATAGTCTACCATAAATTTACCTTATAGAAGGATAAAACATAAAAACTATGCCCTATGTAAAATGATAAGAAATTAAAATTTAATCAATAAATAATAAAAAAAATACATGTAATATTAATTGTAAAATAGTAGTAAGTTTTATAAATGTGACTACTGTTTTAGGGATAGTTGCGATTGAAATACTATTGTTATAACAAAAATGAAAGAGCAATCGGTAGTTTAGTATTTGAATCCTCTCCCCTTTTTATTTATTTATTTATTTATCTATTTATTATTATTATTATTATTATTTTGTGATAGGTTATTTTTCATCTACTTATCATTACCCTCTAAATATATAACATGTTTATAAGGAGTAGCCAATTTCATTGACTTTACGAAGGAATAGTCTTAATGTAAATGAGGGTGATAGTGTATTCATTGTTTTTGTGTAAACCCAAAGTAGTTCAACTGAGCTTTAAACAATGAAAATAAAATACTGAAACCCGTATAAAATACAAAAAATTCAATACTTTCATCTGACACATTTCAAAACATTTTTAACTTCTTAACCCTTGTTATATATCTGTTACGAGGAAATATATAATATAATTATAAAAATATAAGGAGGTGCTTACCTTTCCGAAGCACCCGGTCGTACTTCCTTGATTGAGGTTCACGTTATTACTGAATTTGCCAGCTGTCAAAGATTTTACTTTGTTTTTTGGGTTGTGATTTGGACAAGGACTGGTATGTTTGTATTTTATTTTATTTATCTGAAATGGAAAGGGCCCATCCGTCTAAGACATCAAAATGGTATTGAATTTTTGCAGCTAAACGGATGTTAGATTCACACAAGCCTAGCAATCATAAAACATATACATTTCGTGGTATATATATATATTGTTTATTTTTCCAGTTGACGTTATGGCAAAATGAAAATTTCAGAGGAAAGGATGTGGAAGCTCCAACAACTGGAATCCCTAATATTGAAGATGGTGCCCGTTCTCTTAAGCTTCAGTCAAGGTAAATTAATAAATTAATTATTGTTATTTGTGTCATGTTACCAATGTCAATTTTGTCACCTGTCTTGCTTCTGTTTTTGATCAAGATATAATTTTAAAACATATAATATATATTGATATGATATTTATAAATAAAACGCATTAAAGAATTTGATATTTCAAATGTCTTTCTTGCTACTTCAGATTAAAAAGAATTCTGATTATTACTACAATAATAATAATAATAATAATAAATATAATTATTATTATTATTGCTTTTAGTTTGACAAACTTCATGTCGGACATCAAACATTTTGTTACAAAGTCAACACAAAGACATTTATTGTATTAACAATTGTTCAATAAGGATATTCTGTAAAAAATACATTAATATTAAAATTTACAGCCCCGTATCCAGCTTGGACTTATTTAAAAAATACAGTAATTTTCCAATGATTTTATGAACTTGCAAGGTATAAAGGGCTCTCGCAAGTTGCATAAAAGGCGAAGCCTGGTAATATGGAGGGTATAACCTATCGAGAAATGGCCGCCTCCTTGTTCTGCTTCAGGTATTGCAGTATAATTCTTTATCTGTTGATCTTCAAAAAAGAAAAAAAAAAAAAGAAAAAGAAAAAAGAAAAGAACAAAATTTATAAACGATTCTTAAATAATAAATTAAGATTCTTTTAAAGTTCAAATTTCATGTCTGTTGTTTAGAAATTGAAATACGAAATTCCGAAAGTGATAACTTCGTATCTACGGCTAAAGGGAACAACTCTCATAGAAACCTTGACCAAAGTGGTAAACATTGCCGTTTTGACATATAAAATCCCAGTAGCCCCATCAGTTTCCTTTCTGAAGAAATCGGACCAAAGTAGTAATAAAATCGTTATTCGGTATTTTCCCGGGGAATACTGAATAACTAATAATATTACTTTGTAAGTGTGTCGTATTGTAATGTTTTATCTTGACGGGTTTTTGACAATATAACTTTAATTTTGTATCAACAGTAAAGACTGGACAGTTTTTGAGGGTGCAGAATATAGAGGTGCAAATTACAACATCGGAAAGACTGCGGAATGTCGTGAACCAGCAGACTGGGGTGGAAAAAATGCCATACATTCGGCTAGACCAATTTATATGGGCCAGTAAATTAAACACGAAGAGTATGACCCGGAAAACGGATTGATGTGGAAACTGATACTTAAAGCATTTGATATTTTAGTACAATAAAGTCTAAGTGAGCATTTACTTTTTGTTTTGCTTTTTATTTGTTTTAGTGAAAGGAAAAATAAGATTTTCAAACCTTTTGAACTAAAAAATCATCACTGGCTTGAATTTAAGTAAAGGAAATGGTCTTTAAAATCATTATCATACACAGAGGTAAGGAATGTGTAATATAGATGGTAAAAACATTGAAATGACAAGTGCTTATTTTTCTCATTACACTTAGAAACAGAGTTTCTGGTATATATATCGAAATTCATAATATCGTAGACGTTACATTTTTACGAGGCCTAAGAAACAAAACCAAAGTGTCATATATCGACGATAAAAAAGTTTTGACTTTTAAAGATACTTTCACAAAAAAGTTGAACTAAGTAACATACATGTAGTAACAGTTTTTAATCTCTGTTAAGATTTAGCTAATATGGAGATAAATCTTCAAAACTGGAGTAAACTACAAGACGAATAGATTTTTTTTCTCAGATTGGTTGTACTCTCGATTCTAAAACTGACTTATTTAACCAATTGACCTGACCGTATACCGACTGTAACCACGCCCACTAACGGGAGATGAGAGTATCAGTAAAGCAATGAACCAGTGACGTCTTGTAATGATTATGTCTGACCAGTATCGTTAAACTAATGAACCAGTGACGTCATGTAATGGTTGTGTCTGACCAGTATCAGTAAACCAATGAACCAGTGACGTCTTGTAATGATTGTGTCTGACCAGTATCGGTAAACCAATGAACCAGTGACGTCTTGTAATGATTATGTCTGAACAGTAGCGGTAAACCAATGAACCAGTAAGGTCTTCTAATGATTATTTCTGACCAGTATCGGTAAACCAATGAACCAGTGACGTCTTGTAATGATTGTGTCTGAAAAGTATCAGTAAATAATTGAACTAGTGACGTCTTGTAATGATTATGTCTGACCAGTATCGGTAAACCAATGAACCATTAACGTCTTGTAATGATTATTTCTGACAAGTATCGGTAAACCAATGAACCAGTGACGTCTTGTAATGATCATGTCTGACAGAGTATCGGTAAACCAATGAACCAAAGACGTCTTGTAATGTTTATGTCTTACTAGTATTAGTAAACCAATGAACCAGTGACGTCTTGTAATGATTATGTCTGACTAGTATCGGTAAACCAATGAGCCAATGACGTCTTGTAATAATTATGTTTGACCAGTATCAATGAACCAAAGAACCAGTGACGTTTGTATTGGTTATGTCTGACCAGTATCGGAAAACCAATGAACCAGTGACGTCTTGTAATAGTTATATCTGACCAGTCTCGGTAAACCAATAAACCAGTGACGTCTTGTTATGATTATTTCTGACCAGTATCGGTAAACCAATGAACCAGTGACGTCTTGTAATGATCATGTCTGACAGAGTATCGGTAAACCAATGAACCAGTGACGTCTTGTAATGATCATGTCTGACAGAGTATCGGTAAACCAATGAACCAAAGACGTCTTGTAATGTTTATGTCTTACTAGTATTAGTAAACCAATGAACCAGTGACGTCTTGTAATGATTATGTCTGACTAGTATCGGTAAACCAATGAGCCAATGACGTCTTGTAATAATTATGTTTGACCAGTATCAATGAACCAATGAACCAGTGACGTTTGTATTGGTTATGTCTGACCAGTATCGGAAAACCAATGAACCAGTGACGTCTTGTAATAGTTATATCTGACCAGTCTCGGTAAACCAATAAACCAGTGACGTCTTGTTATGATTATTTCTGACCAGTATCGGTAAACCAATGAACCAGTGACGTCTTGTAATGATCATGTCTGACAGAGTATCGGTAAACCAATGAACCAAAGACGTCTTGTAATGTTTATGTCTTACTAGTATTAGTAAACCAATGAACCAGTAACGTCTTGTAATGATTATGTCTGACCAGTATCAGTAAACCAATGAACCAGTGACGTCTTGTAATGATTATGCCTGACTAGAATCGGTAAACCAATGAGCCAATGACGTCTTGTAATAATTATGTTTGACCAGTATCAATGAACCAATGAACCAGTGACGTTTGTAATGGTTATGTCTGACCAGTATCGGAAAACCAATGAACCAGTGACGTCTTGTTATGATTGTGTCTGACCAGTATCGGTAAACCAATAAACCAGTGACGTCTTGTAATGATTATATCTGACAACTATCGGTAAACCAATGAAACAGTGACGTCTTGTAATAATTATGTCTGACCAGTATCGGTAACCAATGAATCATTGACGTCTTGTAATGATTATGTCTGACCAAAATCGGTAACCTAATGAAATAGTGACGTCGTGTAATGATTATGTCTGACAACTATCGGTAAACCAATGAAACAGTGAGGTCTTGTAATAATAATGTCTGACCAGTATCGCAGACTTGTTTACCACGTAAATTTTCAATTATGTATTATACGAATTATCTTACGCAATAACAAAAACAATTTCGTCATTTGCTTGAAATTTTCTTAAAACTAAATTCAAGAAGTGTAATTACATAGTTAAGTTGACAAAGTTATATAAATATCTAGTGGCAATGAAAAGTACAATTAGAAACCAAACAGCATAGTTATAATTTATTCAAATAACGGCAAAAAGATATAATTTATCATTGCTAATATATGTAATTTTATAATTCCGCATTAAATAATTTTGCACTTATTAAACGCCAATCAATCACCTAAAATAATATTTATGTTTAATTAATTAATTAAATAATTAATTAATTAATTAATTAATTAGATAAATGAATAAATAAATAAATAAATGATAAAATAATAAAATATCCTATTATAAAAACTATATTATTATCAGAAACTCCCCGGTTTTGATGATTATCAGATACAAAGATAAGGTGGTAATAATCATTTGATGTACTGTTTGAGGACCGAAAAACGCATTTTTACAAACATACTTAAACTTACATATTATGAGGGAGGAACTAATATCAATACCTTATACCATATAAATGGCGATATGTGTGGTGTGAAATAAGTTTTAACTTTTTCTTGTTGTCCTTAAAAAGATTTCGGATAAAAATGACATTATTTAGCATAGTACGTAATTATTGCACAAACGAAAATTTTTACAGAAGAACCCGTTACATATGTTTTATACCCCGACATCTATTTTCTTTTTTTTTAAATTGCAACAAAACCAGTAGATAATTAAACCGTTTATAGGTTTTTGCTATTTATAGTAAGGGCAGCCATCTTGGACTAAACAGACATGTCGGATAAAATTTTAAATCTACACCAGTCAAGGACCTTCCATATTCAATTTCTTTTCAAATGGCCATGACTATCAAAGACAAATTTTAAAGTTTTTGGCTTAAAATAGGCCTTATTTGCATATTATGCAATTATTGCATTAACGAAAAATTGTACAGAAAAACCTGTTATATGTTTAAATCCCCGACATCTATTTTCTATGTTTCAAATTTTTAAAAAATCGGTACATAAATAAACCCGTAATGGCCATTTATAGGTTTTTGCCATTTATAGTAACGACAGCCATCTTGGATTAACGACAGACATGTCGGATACAATTTTGAATTTATACCACCCAAGGTCCTTTCACAATCGGTGTCCTTTTAATTGGCCATGTACTTTCAGAGAAGATGATTTTCAAAGATTTCGTCTAAAAAAATATATGTTTTATCCCCGACATCTATTGTCTATGTTTCAAATTGAACAAAACCTGTACCAAAATGAACCTGTAATGGTCATTTATAGGTTTTTGCTATTTATAGTAACGGCAGCCGTCTTGGATATAGAACGGACATGTCAGATACAATTTTTAATCTATAGCAAATAAGGACCTTCTGTACCAATTTTCATTTGAATTGACCTATTGGCTTCAGAGAAGTAAATTAAAGTTTACGGATTCATGCATGCACGCACGCTTTACCATACCGTAAGCCCACAATGGCTTTGCTAGGTGGGTTTAAAAAGGATGGGCTTGAACGCCGTTTATCAAGAGTCAAATTAAAGCTCTGGCCTTATTCATGAGATTAGACTTAAGTAGTCTTTCAGATGCATTTCAACTGATAAAAATTAAACATTTCAATAAAAATCTGAATAAACATCAACTCTTCTTTTGCAAGTGGTTTTTAGTTTCCATAAAGAGTTCATATATTTCTGATATTAGTAAATGATTAAAGCAGTCCAGTAGTTCTGGTGACATATTCTCTCCGAAGTTTGCATGCGGTCTTTTTGTTGACATCTGTTTAGCCATGGTTAAATAATATTTCTGAAATATAAAATATCGATTGAAATTATCTTCTGTTTACAAAAAATGGATGAGCTAATTTACACTTCCAAACATAAACTATATAATATGCAAAATTTAAGGTCATTTAAAATAAACAATCATACAATTTTTTTTAATTCCAGTCAAATTGAAAAAAGGAGTTCAGTCCATAAAATTTTAAGCTGCATCAAAATTTTACAATAGGCCAATCTTCAGATCATAATAAATACATATACAAAATATATATATTTATGTATACAAAATTTTCTTTTGATCCACTAAAATTGTAAGAGACCACTGGGGTAGCTCAGTTGGTAGAGTGCTCGCTCCATAAGTGGAAGGTCATGGGTTTGAACCCTGGCCAAGTCTGACCCAAGACATGAAATTGGGTAGTGACTGTTCTTTCACCAAGCACTCGACATTACGAAATGAAAGTCACGGTTCTTTCATATGGGAACATAAAATAAACGAGGTCCCGTGTCACGGCAGGCGTGGCACGATAAATAACCCTGCTGTATAATGCCATCAGCTCAACGCACAGGAACAATCTCTGCACTTTCGCCTATAGCTGGCGACGTCTCAATATAGGTGAAATATTCTTGACTGGGATGTGAAGCACCATTACACAACTTAACTCAACTAAATCTGTAAAAAAGATTATGTTCATGTTCTTAACAATCAGAAGTATAGTATCGTAACCACCTATGAGGCAACCGAGGCAATTGCGTAAAATTGTAACAAATTACTTTTCCTCATAGAAGTGATATGAAATATCCAGAATAAAAAAAAACTATTTTGTCTGATAACCCCCCCCCCCCCCACCCCCGACATACAATTTAAACTTTTAAACTATCCTCTAACCTGAATAACGTGGTTTTTCTGGTACAAAACCATCCCACCTATTTTACAACAGCTGATCTAGTTTTTTTTTTTTCAATTAAACTGTATCAAAATACCTTCTTTACATCTCAAAGGTGTAAAACATTGAGACTGTTGGTACTGTATGTCTGCTATTAGCAACAACATGTTAGTTACTAAATATTAATTAAATTTGACCAAAATTTACAATTTAAGCCCAAAGTATATAAATAAATAAATAAATAAATAAATAAATAAATAAATAAATAAATAAATAAATAAATAAATTCCTTAATGTGCACATATGGCGCAGCAAATTTAGCAGGTATTTTGTTATATATTTATAGCAATTCAGGAAGTCCAAGTAAAAATACAGCACAAGCCGGGGGAACCTATCAATCGATAAGAGTTAATTCATATTAGGTTATATAAAATCGCAGTACAAAATCAGACGGATCATGCAAACAAGATCCGATCGTAAGATGTTAATAAACAAAACTTTGTAGGTTAGCCACATTCAGATTTGATTTGATTGGCTTATTATAAAAAGCAATAATAATGGTATATTCATTAGCTAATTCGACCAGAAATAAACGTTTAAATGTTTTGTGGTTTTTAATGTTGTTTTTCGCTGATTGTTTATTATTTAAAAGATAAATAGTTTTTAAATTTTATAAGACTAACCGAACTGTAAACTAAAATGGTTTCTTTTACATACTGATTAGGTGAGGTAGCACGAAAGCAATAAATAAGAAAGCCCCGAGTGCATGTTAGTACAAAAAAACCCGTAAAAAATACTTATATCACGCACACATGAACTTGTACTTTGATTACTCCTTAAAGATTATAACAATCGGGCTAAAAATGCTGATAAGACATTAAACAACATTTTAACTGACTAACCAACCAAAGATCAATTGTAACCAAACTCGAATTTGGTTATGTGTTTTGCTATGGAATTAAATTGATTGTTTGTTTATTTCGCCGAATTTAATGACAAAATACGCTATCCTCTCTTGCACTTAACTTTAAAATGCCTCAGAGATTTTTAAAATGTTATCGAAAAATAATGTTTGTTAATATTACTGTTAAGTTTGAAAATATAAGTTAAGGATCTTTCTTAATGTAATGTATATCTAACTGTCGCCATATTATACTAAAAAATTTTGCTTTAAAAATTACAGATGTTCCTAGCACGTGCTCTACATGTTTACATGGCTATAAACGAATACATCATCATGGTGTTCAAATAAAATGGTTTTTTAAGGTTGAAGGTGTATGCCATTTTTTAAATTTATCCTTACTTCTGCAAGAACTTTTTGTTCATCAAATCATTTGTAAACTTTTATTTTTTTTTCATCTGACTGCAATTGCTTATGCCCAGACAGTTATAATGTTGCACTTTGGACACAGCCGAGGGACGGTGCACAACATTTTAATGTGCCACAAAGTGTATGTCACGGCTGTGGAATCGATTCCAGCACACTGGCGAGTTCACAGTTAGGATTCTTTCAGGTTGACCAAGAGACGTTACAGCCAGAGAGGACCGTTATCTTGGTAAATGGGCTCGACGAAACAGGTTTAAATCTGATTACAGTTAAACAATAGGTCGGATTTCTTGTCTAACTGTGAGAAAACAGTCTTCATCTTTTAATATACATACTCGCAAACCAGCTGTCCGTCCTGTTCTGACACCACGCTATCGTCCACCAAGACGATTATGAGCAAATAACCGATATTGGCAACTGCGTTAGTGGAATCCTTTGGGGTGGAAATGTAGTGATGGAGGTACCAAGTATGCTTTATAGAGATGCAATTCTGCATCCTATTTTTAGACCTTTTGTTAGTGCTATCGGACCCAAATTTGATTTGATGGACCATAATGCCCCACATCACAGAGCAAGATTTGTGATTTAGCATTTTGAGATGAGACTTTTCAACGCATGAAGCGCGTAATTGCTAATAGAAATAATTTTTTCTGAAGTTTTCTGGATGTCGTTTTCTTTCAAAACATGCATTTTTATTTGTGTTCACCTTTAATCGTTTTTTAACATAAAAAGGCATTTTTTCCTCAGATTGTTTTTTTTTCTCTGTCAATACTCGATAAGCAAAAACATCTAGTTTATTGCAGTCACAAGAATAACTTGTTGTATTTTTGAGAGGGCGCTACGTAAATGAAGTACAGAAAAAGAATATTATTTACATGAACATTTAGTCTTGTCTAAATCTAAGCAATATAACGATAGCTTATATCTTATGACGATGATACGAGACGCAAAACCATATAGGAGGGGAGTGAAGCATTGCTTTTCCGGATACAAATGATTCGCGGGGTTTGTTTCTGCTTCTAGATTTATTTTTATTGTTATATTATTCGCAAAATTTAAGTTGACAAATCCGAAATAAGATTATCTAAATATTAGAATTGTGATATCTCGAGAGAAGTACAAATCTGAAAATAATTAAAGTCACCCTTTACTTTAACGAAAGTAATCGATAAATTATCTTTATCATATTTGGTATAGCAACTAGTATTCGGTTTTCTTTAAATCACACGATCTGTTCTATCATCAATGTGCAATGCCCGTATTAGATCTTGTTTGTTTTAAGATTTAACGCACTCATAAAATTTCATTTTCATCAAAGTAATCAAACACAAACAATTCGGTCCATGTTCAAATCACAAGGATGATTCCAAGGTGCATATCAATTAACCCGGTTAACATATACATTTTTAGAAATGATTTTCCTCATACAAAAAAATCTGCTGCTATTAGATTCGATGAAGTATCACCTTAACAAAAGGTCGTCTTGAATGCGAGCTATTACAAGGCAGACCATTATTCACACATCTCATGCATTCACGGACTTGTTTCTAGAGATTACTAATTACTATAGACGAAATTACATTTAGAACAAGCACGGAAAATTTAATGCAATCAAAATAAAAAATGAGAAATTTTAAATGCAACATTTAATCAAATCTGTTTGATAGTAGTATTTTGCATATCATGTCAAAAGGACATAAGATAAAACACAACTATCTATCAAGAAAGAGATGCTCAGGAAGGGTAAGCACCTCCTGTCTAGCTTCCTTCACCCGTCACGTTTAAGTCAATTTTGAGAATGACAGGAACAAAAAACTATAGTAAGTCAAATATATCCAGTATAACTTTGGATACAGTGACTACATACTTATCAACAATATTTTGATGACGGCCATTAAACTTTTTAAGGGCCTTGATTAGCAGCTTGCTTCTTTGTTAAAATCCCCTTCCCCTAATGGAAACAAGCTTTACCATACCGTATCAACAGTAAAACATACACACCTTATGCACGAGAAGCAGGAATATTACTGCAAAGAAACGGATAGCTGACAAAAGAAAAATTGAAGTTATTACGTTTGTCGTATATATTCGAATGCAACCTTTTGTGGGTATCATAATTGAGGTATAAGTCCAAATATCAAGCAGAGCATGAATCAGTCGTATCTTTTATAACAAGCTCAGTAGAATAGATGCCATTCACATATTGTCCGAATTTGAGATTATTTAGGGCTGCATTAAGTTTTTTTTTTTTTTTTTTTTTTTTTTT
>JARBDR010000309.1:0-14858 GCA_029721355.1 Tegillarca granosa | reverse complement strand
GTAACCAGTCATTGTTTTCAGTAATGTACCTGTAGTAACCAGTCATTGTTTTACAGTAATGTACCTGTAGTAACCAGTCATTGTTTTCAGTAATGTACCTGTAGTAACCAGTCATTGTTTTACAGTAATGTACTGTATGTAACCAGTCATTGTTTTACAGTAATGTACCTGTAAGTAACCAGTCATTGTTTTACAGTAATATACCGGTAAGTAACCAGTCATTGTTTTACAGTAATGTACCTGTATGTAACCAGTCATTGTTTTACAGTAATGTACCTGTAAGTAACCAGTCATTGTTTTTCAGTAATGTACCTGTAAGTAAACCAGTCATTGTTTTACAGTAATGTACCTGTAGTAACCAGTCATTTTTTACAGTAAACCTGTAGTAAACCAGTCATTGTTTTCAGTAATGTACCTGTAGTAAACCAGTCATGTTTTACAGTAATGTCTGTAGTAACCAGTCATTTTTTTAGTAATGTACCTGTATGTAACCAGTCATTGTTTACAGTAATGTACTGTATGTAACCAGTCATTGTTTTACAGTAATGTACCTGTAAGTAACCAGTCGTTGTTTTTTTGTAAACCAGTCGTTTGTAATGTACCTGTATAACAGTCATTGTTTTCAGTAATGTACCTGTAAGTAACCAGTCATTGTTTTACAGTAATTACTGTAATGTAACCAGTCATGTTTAGTAATGTACCTGTAAGTAACCAGTCATTGTTTTACAGTAATGTACCTGTAAGTAACCAGTCATTGTTTTTAGTAATGTACCTGTATGTAACCAGTCATTGTTTTTAGTAATGTACCTGTAGTAACCAGTCATTGTTTTAGTAATGTACCTGTATGTAACCAGTCATTGTTTTACAGTAATGTACCTGTATGTAACCAGTCATTGTTTTACAGTAATGTACCTGTATGTAACCAGTCATTGTTTCAGATGTACCTGTAGTAACCAGTCATTGTTTTACAGTAATGTACTGTAGTAACCAGTCATTGTTTTTCAGGAAATGTATGTAACCAGTCATTGTTTTTACAGTAATGTACCTGTATATAACCAGTCATTGTTTTTCAGTAATGTACCTGTAAAAACCAGTCATTGTTTTACAGAAATGTACCTGTATGTAACCAGTCACTGTTTTTTAGTAATGTACCTGTAAGTAACCAGTCATTGTTTTACAGTAATGTACCTGTAGTAACCATCATTGTTTTTAGTAATGTACCTGTATGTAACCAGTCATTGTTTTTAGTAATGTACCTGTAAGTAACCAGTCATTGTGTTTTAGTAATGTACCTGTATGTAACCAGTCATTGTTTTACAGCAATGTACCTGTATGTAACCAGTCATGTTTTACAGCAATGTACCTGTATGTAACCAGTCATTGTTTTTCAGTGATGTACCTGTAAGTAAACAGTCATTGTTTTACAGTAATGTACCTGTAAGTAACCAATCATGTTTTTAGTAATGAACCTGTATGTAACCAGTCATTGTTTTTCAGTAATGTACCTGTTAAACCAGTCACTTTTTGCAGTAATGTACCTGTATGTAACCAGTCATTGTTTTCAGTGATGTACCTGTAAGTAAACAGTCATTGTTTTACAGTAATGTACCTGTAAGTAACCAATCATGTTTTTTAGTAATGAACCTGTATGTAACCAGTCATTGTTTTTCAGTAATGTACCTGTATAACCAGTCATGTTTTGCAGTAATGTATCTGTATAAACCAGTCATTTTTTTCAGTAATAAACCTGTATGTAACCAGTCATTGTTTTTCAGTAATGTACCTGTATGTAACCAGTCATTGTTTTACAGCAATGTACCTGTATGTAACCAGTCATTGTTTTTAGTAATGTACCTGTATGTAACCAGTCATTGTTTTACAGCAATGTACCTGTATGTAACCAGTCATTGTTTTACAGTAATGTACCTGTAAATAACTAGTCATTGTTTTTTAGTAATGTACCTTTATGTAACCAGTCATTGTTTTACAGAATGTACCTGTATGTAACCAGCATTGTTTTACAGCAATGTACCTGTATGTAACCAGTCATTGTTTTACAGCAATGTACCTGCATGTAACCAGTCATGTTTTTTAGTAATGTACCCTATGTAACCAGTCATTGTTTTACAGTAATGTAATGTACTTAACCAGTCATTGTTTTACAGTAATGTACCTGTTTATAACCAGCCATTGTTTTACAGTAATGTACATGTATGTAACCAGTCATTGTTTTCAGTAATGTATCTGTAAGTAACCAGTCACTGTTTTTCAGTAATGTATCTGTATGTAACCAGTCATTTTTTTTCAGTAATAAACCTGTATGTAACCAGTCATTGTTTTTCAGTAATGTACCTGTATGTAACCAGTCATTGTTTTACAGCAATGTACCTGTATGTAACCAGTCATTGTTTTTCAGTAATGTATCTGTATGTCACCAGTCACTGTTTTTCAGTAATGTATCTGTAGGTAACCAGTCATTGTTTTGCAGTAATGTATCTGTCTGTAACCAGTCATTGTTTTACAGTAATGTACCTGTAGTAATCAGTCATTGTTTTTAGTAATGTACTGTATGTAACCAGTCATTTTTTTACAGTAATGTACTGTATGTAACCAGTCATTGTCTTACAGTAATGTACCTGTATGTAACCAGTCATTGTTTTACAGTAATGTATCTGTATGTCACCAGTCACTGTATTTCAGTAATGTACCTGTATGTAACCAGTCACTGTTTTACAGTAATGTACCTGTATGTAACCAGTGATTGTTTTTCAATAATATACCTGTAATTAACCAGTCATTGTTTTACAGTAATGTATCTGTTGTCACCAGTCATTGTTTTCAGTAATGTACCTGTATGTAACCAGTCATTGTTTTTCAGTAATGTACCTGTATGTAACCAGTCATTGTTTTCAGAAATGTACCTGTAAGTAACCAGTCATTGTTTACAGTAATGTACCTGTATGGAACCAGTCATTGTTTTACAGTAATGTACCTGTAAGTAACCAGTCATTGTTTTTCAGTAATATACCTGTAGTAACCAGTCATTGTTTTACAGTAATGTACCTGTATGTAACCAGTCATTGTTTTACAGTAATGTACCTGTAAGTAACCAGTCATGTTTTTCAGTAATGCACCTGTAAGTAACCAGTCATTGTTTTACAGTAATGTACCTGTATAACCAGTCATTGTTTTACAGTAATGTACCTGTAAGTAACCAGTCATTGTTTTCAGTAGTAACCTGTAAGTAACCAGTCATTGTTTTACAGTAATGTACCTGTATAACCAGTCATTGTTTTTACAGTAATGTACCTGTTTATAACCAGTCAGTTTTTCAGTAATGTACCTGTAAGTAACCAGTCATTGTTTTTCAGTAATGTACCTGTATGTAACAGTCATGTTTTACAGTAATGTACCTGTAAGTAACCAGTCATTGTTTACAGTAATGTACCTGTATGTAACCAGTCATTGTTTTACAGTAATGTACCTGTAGTAACCAGTCATTGTTTTCAGTAATGTACCTGTGTAACAGTCATTGTTTTTAGTAATGTACTGTAAGTAACCAGTCATGTTTTACAGTAATGTACCTGTAAGTAACCAGTCATTGTTTTACAGTAATGTACCTGTAAGTAACCAGTCATTGTTTTCAGTAATGTACCTGTAAGTAACCAGTCATTGTTTTTCAATAATGTACCTGTAAGTAAACCAGTCATTGTTTTACAGTAGTAATGTACTGTATGTAACCAGTCATTTTTTTCAGTAATACCTGTAAGTAACCAGTCATTGTTTTCAGTAATGTACCTGTATGTAACCCTCATTGTTTTCAGTAATGTACCTGTATGTAACAGTCATGTTTTAGTAATGTACCTGTATGTAACCAGTCATTGTTTTACAGTAATGTACCTGTATATACCAGTCATTGTTTTTCAGAAATGTACCTGTAAGTAACCAGTCATTGTTTTACAGTAATGTACCTGTTTAAACCAGTCATGTTTTTCAGTAATGTACTGTAAGTAACCAGTCATTGTTTTACAGAAATGTACCTGTAGTAACCAGTCACTGTTTTTAGTAATGTACCTGTAGTAACCAGTCATTGTTTTACAGTAATGTACCTGTAAGTAACCAGTCATTGTTTTAGTATGTACATTACCTGTAGTAACCAGTCATTGTTTTAGTAATGTACTGTATTGTAACCAGTCATTGTTTTTTAGTAATGTACCTGTTAAGTAACCAGTCATTGTGTATTTAGTAATGTACCTGTATGTAACCAGTCATTGTTTTACCCGCACTTACCCTGTATGTAACCAGTTCATTGTTTTACAGCAATGCTACCTGTAATGTAACCAGTCATTGTTTTTCAGGATGTACCTGTTAAGTAAACAGTCATTGTTTTCCAGTAATGTACCTGTAAGTAACCAATCATTGTTTTTATCGTAATGAACCTGTTATGTAACAGTCATTGTATTTTCAGTAATGTACCCTGTTTATAACCAGTCACTGTTTTGCAGTTAATGTACCTGTATGTAAACCCAGTTCATTGTTTTTTCAAGTGATTGTACCTGTAAGTAAACAGTCATTGTTTTTACAGTAATGTACCTGTAAGTAACCAACTCATTGTTTTTTAGTTAATGAACCCTGTATGTAACCAGGTCATTGTTTTTCAGTAATGTACCTGTATGTAACCAGTCATTGTTTTACAGTAATGTACCTGTAAATAACTAGTCATTATTTTTTAGTAATGTACCTTTATGTAACCAGTCATTGTTTTACAGCAATGTACCTGTATGTAAACCAGTCATTGTTTTACAGCAATGTACCTGTATGTATCCAGCCATTGTTTTTACAGCAATGTACCTGCATGTAACCAGTCATGTTTTTTAGTAATGTACCCCTATGTAACCAGTCATTGTTTTACAGTAATGTACATGTATTTAACCAGTCATTGTTTTACAGTAATGTACCTGTTTATAACCAGCCATTGTTTTACAGTAATGTACATGTATGTAAACCAGTCATGTTTTTCAGTAATGTATCTGTAAGTAACCAGTCACTGTTTTTCAGTAATGTATCTGTATGTAACCAGTCATTTTTTTTTCAGTAATAAACCTGTATGTAACCAGTCATTGTTTTTCAGTAATGTACCTGTATGTAACCAGTCATTGTTTTACAGCAATGTACCTGTATGTAACCAGTCATTGTTTTTCAGTAATGTATCTGTATGTCACCAGTCACTGTTTTTCAGTAATGTATCTGTAGGGTAACCAGTCATTGTTTTGCAGTAATGTATCTGTCTGTAACCAGTCATGTTTTACAGTAATGTACCTGTATGTAATCAGTCATTGTTTTTTAGTTAATGTACCTGTATGTAACCAGTCATTTTTTACAGTAATGTACCTGTATGTCACCAGTCATTGTCTTACAGTAATGTACCTGTATGTAACCAGTCATTGTTTTACAGTAATGTATCTGTATGTCACCAGTCACTGTATTTCAGTAATGTACCTGTATGTAACCAGTCACTGTTTTACAGTAATGTACCTGTATGTAACCAGTGATTGTTTTTCAATAATATACCTGTAATTAACCAGTCATTGTTTTACAGTAATGTATCTGTTTGTCACCAGTCATTGTTTTTCAGTAATGTACCTGTATGTAACCAGTCATTGTTTTCAGTAATGTACCTGTATGTAACCAGTCATTGTTTTTTCAGAAATGTACCTGTAAGTAACCAGTCATTGTTTTACAGTAATGTACCTGTATGGAACCAGTCATTGTTTTACCAGTAATGTACCTGTAAGTAACGCAGTCATTGTTTTTCAGTAATATACCTGTCAGTAACCAGTCATTGTTTTACCAGTAATGTACCTGTATGTAACCAGTCATTGTTTTACAGTAATGTACCTGTAAGTAACCAGTCATTGTTTTTCAGTAATGCACCTGTAAGTAACAGTCATTGTTTTACGTAATGTATCTGTTTATAACCAGTCATTGTTTTACAGTAATGTACCTGTAAGTAACCAGTCATTGTTTTTCAGTAATACACCTGTAAGTACCAGTCATTGTTTTACAGTAATGTACCTGTTTTAACCAGTCATTGTTTACAGTAATGTACCTGTTTATAACCAGTCACTGTTTTTCAGTAATGTACCTGTAAGTAACCAGTCATTGTTTTTCAGTAATGTACCTGTATGTAACCAGTCTTGTTTTACAGTAATGTACCTGTAAGTAACCAGTCATTGTTCTACAGTAATGTACCTGTATGTAACCAGTCATTGTTTTACAGTATGTACCTGTAAGTAACCAGTCATTGTTTTTCAGTATTGTACCTGTATGTAAACGAGTCACTTGTTTTCAGTAATGTATCTGTAAGTAACCAGTCATTGTTTTACCGTAATATACCTGTAAGTAAACCGTCATTGTTTTACAGTAATGTACCTGTAAGTAACCAGTCATTGTTTTACAGTAATGTACCTGTAAGTAACCAGTCATTGTTTTTCAATAATGTACCTGTAAGTAAAACAGTCATTGTTTTACAGTAATGTATCTGTATGTAACTAGTCATTTTTTTTCAGTAATAAACCTGTATGTTAACCAGTCCATTGTTTTTCTGTAATGTACCTGTATGTAACCAGTCATTGTTTTACAGTAATGTACATGTATGTAACCAGTCATTGTTTTTTAGTAATGTACCTGTATGTAACCAGTCATTGTTTTACAGGCAATGTACCTGTATATAACCAGTCATTGTTTTTCAGAAATGTACCTGTAAGTAACCAGTCATTGTTTTACAGTAATGTACCTGTTTATAACCCAGTCATTGTTTTTCAGTAATGTACCTCGTAAGTAACCAGTCATTGTTTTACAGAAATGTACCTGTATGTAACCAGTCACTGTTTTTTAGTAATGTACCTGTAAGTAACCAGTCATTGTTTTACAGTAATGTACCTGTAAGTAACCAGTCATTGTTTTTAGTAATGTACCTGTATGTAACCAGTCATTGTTTTTTAGTATGTACCTGTAAGTAACCAGTCATTGTGTTTTAGTAATGTACCTGTATGTAACCAGTCATTGTTTTACAGCAATGTACCTGTATGTAACCAGTCATTGTTTTACAGCAATGTACCTGTATGTAACCAGTCATTGTTTTTCAGTGATGTACCTGTAAGTAAACAGTCATTGTTTTACAGTAATGTACCTGTAAGTAACCAATCATTGTTTTTAGTAATGAACCTGTATGTAACCAGTCATTGTTTTTCAGTAATGTACCTGTTTATAACCAGTCACTGTTTTGCAGTAATGTACCTGTATGTAACCAGTCATTGTTTTTCAGTGATGTACCTGTAAGTAAACAGTCATTGTTTTACAGTAATGTACCTGTAAGTAACCAATCATTGTTTTTTAGTAATGAACCTGTATGTAACCAGTCATTGTTTTTCAGTAATGTACCTGTTTATAACCAGTCACTGTTTTGCAGTAATGTATCTGTATATAACCAGTCATTGTTTTTTAGTAATGTACCTGTATGTAACCAGTCATTGTTTTTCAGTAATGTACCTGTATGTAACCAGTCATTGTTTTACAGCAATGTACCTGTATCTAACCAGTCATTGTTTTTTAGTAATGTACCTGTATGTAACCAGTCATTGTTTTACAGCAATGTACCTGTATGTAACCAGTCATTGTTTTACAGTAATGTACCTGTTAGTAACTAGTCATTGTTTTTTTAGTAATGTACCTTTATGTAACCAGTCATTGTTTTACAGCAATGTACCTGTTTGTAACCAGTCATTGTTTTACAGCAATGTACCTGTATGTAACCAGTCATTGTTTTACAGCAATGTAACTGTATGTAACCAGTCATTGTTTTTTAGTAATGTACCCCTATGTAACCAGTCATTGTTTTTAGTAATGTATCTGTCTGTAACCAGTCATTGTTTACAGTAATGTACATGTAGGTAATCAGTCATTGTTTACAGTAATGTACATGTACTTAACCAGTCATTGTTGTTACAGCAATGTACCTGTATGTAACCAGTCATTGTTTTACAGTAATGTACCTGTTAGTAACTAGTCATATGTTTTTTAGTAATGTACCTTTATGTAACCAGTCTTTGTTTTACAGCAATGTACCTGTTGTAACCAGTCATTGTTGTACAGGCAATGTACCTGTATGTAACCAGTCATTGTTTTACAGCAATGTACCTGTATGTAACCAGTCATTGTTTTTAGTAATGTACCCCTATGTAACCAGTCATTGTTTTTTTAGTAATGTATCTGTCTGTAACCAGTCATTGTTTTACAGTAATGTACATGTATGTAATCAGTCATTGTTTTACAGTAATGTACATGTACTTAACCAGTCATTGTTTTACAGTAATGTACCTGTTTATAACCAGCCATTGTTTTACAGTAATGTACATGTATGTAACCAGTCATTGTTTTTCAGTAATGTATCTGTAAGTAACCAGTCACTGTTTTTCAGTAATGTATCTGTATGTAACCAGTTATTTTTTTTTTCAGTAATAAACCTGTATGTAACCAGTCATTGTTTTTCAGTAATGTACCTGTATGTAACCAGTCATTGTTTTACAGCAATGTACCTGTATGTAACCAGTCATTGTTTTTCAGTAATGCACCTGTATGTAACCAGTCATTGTGTTTTAGTAATGTACCTGTATGTAACCAGTCATTGTTTTACAGGAATGTACCTGTATGTAACCAGTCATTGTTTTACAGCAATGTACCTGTATGTAACCAGTCATTGTTTTTTCAGTGATGTACCTGTAAGTAAACAGTCATTGTTTTACAGTAATGTACCTGTAAGTAACCAATCATTGTTTTTTTAGTAATGAACCTGTATGTAACCAGTCATTGTTTTTCAGTAATGTACCTGTTTATAACCAGTCACTGTTTTGCAGTAATGTACCTGTATGTAACCAGTCATTGTTTTTCAGTGATGTACCTGTAAGTAAACAGTCATTGTTTTTACAGTAATGTACCTGTAAGTAACCAATCATGTTTTTTAGTAATGAACCTGTATGTAACCAGTCATTGTTTTTCAGTAATGTACCTGTTTATAACCAGTCACTGTTTTGCAGTAATGTATCTGTATATAACCAGTCATTTTTTTTTCAGTAATTAACCTGTATGTAACCAGTCATTGTTTTTCAGTAATGTACCTGTATGTAACCAGTCATTGTTTTACAGCAATGTACCTGTATGTAACCAGTCATTGTTTTCAGTAATGTACCTGTATGTAACCAGTCATTGTTTTACAGCAATGTACCTGTATGTAACCAGTCATTGTTTTACAGTAATGTACCTGTAAATAACTAGTCATTGTTTTTTAGTAATGTACCTTTATGTAACCAGTCATGTTTTACAGCAATGTACCTGTATGTAACCAGTCATTGTTTTACAGCAATGTACCTGTATGTAACCAGCCATTGTTTTACAGCAATGTACCTGTATGTAACCAGTCATTGTTTTTTAGTAATGTACCCCTATGTAACCAGTCATTGTTTTTTAGTAATGTATCTGTCTGTAACCAGTCATTGTTTTACAGTAATGTACATGTATGTAATCAGTCATTGTTTTACAGTAATGTACATGTACTTAACCGTCATTGTTTTACAGTAATGTACCTGTTTATAACCAGCCATTGTTTTACAGTAATGTACATGTATGTAACCAGTCATTGTTTTTCAGTAATGTATCTGTAAGTAACCAGTCACTGTTTTTCAGTAATGTATCTGTATGTAACCAGTCATTTTTTTTCAGTAATAAACCTGTATGTAACCAGTCATTGTTTTTCAGTAATGTACCTGTATGTAACCAGTCCTTGTTTTACAGCAATGTACCTGTATGAACCAGTCATGTTTTTCCAGTAATGTATCTGTATGTCACCAGTCACTGTTTTCAGTAATGTATCTGTAGGTAACCAGTCATTGTTTTACAGTAATGTATCTGTCTGTAACCAGTCATTGTTTTACAGTAATGTACCTGTATGTAATCAGTCATTGTTTTTTAGTAATGTACCTGTTATGTAACCAGTCCTTTTTTCAGTAATGTACCTGTATGTAACAGTCATGGTTTTACAGCAATGTCCTGTATCTAACCAGTCATTGTTTTTTTAGTAATGTACCTGTATGTAACCATGTCAATTGTTTTACAGCAATGTACCTGTATGTAACCAGTCATGTTTTTACAGTAATGTACCTGTTAGTAACTAGTCATTGTTTTTTAGTAATGTACCTTATGTAACCAGTCATTGTTTTACAGAATGTACCTGTTTGTAACCAGTCATTGTTTTACAGCAATGTACCTGTATGTAACCAGTCATTGTTTTACAGCAATGTACCTGTATGTAACCAGTCATTGTTTTTTTAGTAATGTACCCTATGTAACCAGTCATTGTTTTTTTAGTAATGTAATCGGTCTGTAACCAGTCATTGTTTTACAGTAATGTACATGTATGTAATCAGTCATTGTTTTACAGTAATGTACATGTACTTAACCAGTCATTGTTTTACAGCAATGTACCTTTATGTAAACCAGTCATTGTTTTACAGTAATGTACCTGTTAGTAACTAGTCATTGTTTTTTAGTAATGTACTTTATGTAACCAGTCATTGTTTTACAGCAATGTAACTGTTTGTAACCAGTCATTGTTTTTAACAGCAATGTACCTGTATGTAACCAGTCATTGTTTTACGCAATGTACCTGTATGTAACCAGTCATTGTTTTTTAGTAATGTACCCCTATGTAACCAGTCATTGTTTTTTAGTAATGTATCTGTCTGTAACCAGTCATTGTTTTACAGTAATGTACATGTATGTAATCAGTCATTGTTTTACAGTAATGTACATGTACTTAACCAGTCATTGTTTTACAGTAATGTACCTGTTTATAACCAGCCATTGTTTTACAGTAATGTACATGTATGTAACCAGTCATTGTTTTCAGTAATGTATCTGTAAGTAACCAGTCACTGTTTTTCAGTAATGTATCTGTATGTAACCAGTCATTTTTTTTTTCAGTAATAAACCTGTATGTACCAGTCATTGTTTTTCAGTAATGTACCTGTATGTAACCAGTCATTATTTTACAGCAATGTCCCTGTATGTAACCAGTCATTGTTTTCAGTAATGCACCTGTATGTAACCAGTCATTGTGTTTTAGTAATGTACCTGTATGTAACCAGTCATTGTTTTACAGGAATGTACCTGTATGTAACCAGTCATTGTTTTTACAGCCAATGTACCTGTATTGTAACCAGTCATTGTTTTTCAGTGATGTACCTGTAAGTAAACAGTCATTGTTTTACAGTAATGTACCTGTAAGTAACCAATCATTGTTTTTTAGTAATGAACCTGTATGTAACCAGTCATTGTTTTTCAGTAATGTACCTGTTTATAACCAGTCACTGTTTTGCAGTAATGTACCTGTATGTAACCAGTCATTGTTTTTCAGTGATGTACCTGTAAGTAACAGTCATTGTTTTACAGTAATGTACCTGTAAGTAACCAATCATTGTTTTTTAGTAATGAACCTGTATGTAACCAGTCATTGTTTTTCAGTAATGTACCTGTTTATAACCAGTCACTGTTTTGCAGTAATGTATCTGTATATAACCAGTCATTTTTTTTTCAGTAATTAACCTGTATGTAACCAGTCATTGTTTTTCAGTAATGTACCTGTATGTAACCGTCATTGTTTTACAGCAATGTACCTGTATGTAACCAGTCATTGTTTTTCAGTAATGTACCTGTATGTAACCAGTCATTGTTTACAGCAATGTACCTGTATGTAACCAGTCATTGTTTTACAGTAATGTACCTGTAAATAACTAGTCATTGTTTTTTAGTAATGTACCTTATGTAACCAGTCATTGTTTTACAGCAATGTACCTGTAGTAACCAGTCATTGTTTTACAGCAATGTACCTGTATGTAACCAGCCATTGTTTTACAGCAATGTACCTGTATGTAACCAGTCATTGTTTTTTAGTAATGTACCCCTATGTAACCAGTCATTGTTTCAGTAATGTATCTGTCTGTAACCAGTCATTGTTTTACAGTAATGTACATGTAGTATCAGTCATTGTTTTACAGTAATGTACATGTACTTAACCAGTCATTGTTTTACAGTAATGTACCTGTTTATAACCAGCCCATTGTTTTACAGTAATGTACATGTATGTAACCAGTCATTGTTTTTCAGTAATGTATCTGTAAGTAACCAGTCACTGTTTTTCAGTAATGTATCTGTATGTAACCAGTCATTTTTTTTTCAGTAATAAACCTGTATGTAAACCAGTCATTGTTTTTCAGTAATGTACCTGTATGTAACCAGTCATTGTTTTACAGCAATGTACCTGTATGTAACCACTCATTGTTTTTCAGTAATGTATCTGTATGTCACCAGTCACTGTTTTTCAGTAATGTATCTGTAGGTAACCAGTCATTGTTTTACAGTAATGTATCTGTCTGTAACCAGTCATTGTTTACAGTAATGTACCTGTATGTCATCAGTCATATTTTTTTAGTAATGTACCTGTATGTAACCAGTCATTTTTACAGTAAGTACCTGTATGTAACCAGGTCATTGTCTATACAGTAATGTACCTGTATGTAACCAGTCATTGTTTTACAGTAATGTATCTGTATGTCACCAGTCACTGTATTTCAGTAATGTACCTGTATGTAACCAGTCACTGTTTTACGTTAATGTACCTGTATGTAACCAGTGATTGTTTTTCAATAATATACCTGTAATTAACCAGTCATTGTTTTACAGTAATGTATCTGTTTGTCACCAGTCCTTGTTTTCCAGTAATGTACCTGTATGTAACCAGTCATTGTTTTTTTCAGTAATGTACCTGTATGTAACCAGTCATTGTTTTACAGCAATGTACCTGTATGTAACCAGTCATTGTTTTTTAGTAATGTACCCCTATGTAACCAGTCATGTTTTTAGTAATGTATCTGTCTGTAACCAGTCATTGTTTTACAGTAATGTACATGTATGTAATCAGTCATTGTTTTACAGTAATGTACATGTACTTAACCAGTCATTGTTTTACAGTAATGTACCTGTTTTATAACCAGCCATTGTTTTACAGTAATGTACATGTATGTAACCAGGTCATTGTTTTTCAGTAATGTATCTGTAAGTAACCAGTCACTGTTTTTCAGAATGTATCTGTATGTAACCAGTCATTTTTTTTTTTCAGTAATAAACCTGTATGTAACCAGTCATTGTTTTTCAGTAATGTACCTGTATGTAACCAGTCATTATTTTACAGCAATGTACCTGTATGTAACCAGTCATGGTTTTTCAGTAATGCACCTGTATGTAACCAGTCATTGTGTTTAGTAATGTACCTGTATGTAACCATTCATTGTTTTACAGGAATGTACCTGTATGTAACCAGTCATTGTTTTACAGCAATGTACCTGTATGTAACCGTCATTGTTTTTCAGTGATGTACCTGTAAGTAACAGTCATTGTTTTACAGTAATGTACCTGTAAGTAACCAATCATTGTTTTTTTAGTAATGAAACCTGTATGTAACCAGTCATTGTTTTTCAGTAATGTACCTGTTTATAACCAGTCACTGTTTTGCAGTAATGTACCTGTATGTAACCAGTCATTGTTTTCAGTGATGTACCTGTAAGTAAACAGTCATTGTTTTTACAGTAATGTACCTGTAAGTAACCCAATCATTGTTTTTTAGTAATGAACCTGTATGTAACCAGTCATTGTTTTTCAGTAATGTACCTGTTTATAACCAGTCACTGTTTTGCAGTAATGTATCTGTATATAACCAGTCATTTTTTGTTCAGTAATTAACCTGTATGTAACCAGTCATTGTTTTTCAGTAATGTACCTGTATGTAACCAGTCATTGTTTTACAGCATGTACCTGTATGTAACCAGTCATTGTTTTTCAGTAATGTACCTGTATGTAACCAGTCATTGTTTTACAGCAATGTACCTGTATGTAACCAGTCATTGTTTTACAGTAATGTACCTGTAAATAACTAGTCATTGTTTTTAGTAATGTACCTTTATGTAACCAGTCATTGTTTTACAGCAATGTACCTGTATGTAACCAGTCATTGTTTTACAGCAATGTACCTGTATGTAACCAGCCATTGTTTTACAGCAATGTACCTGTATGTAACCAGTCATTGTTTTTTAGTAATGTACCCCTATGTAACCAGTCATTGTTTTTCAGTAGGTATCTGTCTGTAACCAGTCATTGTTTTACAGTAATGTACATGTATGTAATCAGTCATTGTTTTACAGTAATGTACATGTACTTAACCAGTCATTTTTACAGTAATGTACCTGTTTATAACCAGCCATTGTTTTACAGTAAGTACATGTATGTAACCAGTCACTGTATTTCAGTATGTACCTGTAGTAACTAGTCACTGTTTTACAGTAATGTACCTGTATGTAACCAGTGATTGTTTTTCAATAATCCTGTAATTAACCAGTCATGTTTTACAGTAATGTATCTGTTTGTCACCAGTCATTGTTTTCCAGTAATGTACCTGTAGTAACCAGTCATTGTTTTTCAGTATGTACCTGTATGTAACCAGTCATTGTTTTTCAAAATGTACCTGTAAGTAACCAGTCATTGTTTTACAGTAATGTACTGTATGGAACCAGTCATTGTTTTACAGTAAGTACCTGTAAGTAACCAGTCATGTTTTTCAGTAATATACCTGTCAGTAACCTTTTGTTTACAGTAAGGTACCTGTATGTAAACCAGTCATTTTACAGTAATGTACCTGTAAGTAACCAGTCATTGTTTTTCAGTAATGCACCTGTAGTAACCAGTCATTGTTT
>JARBDR010000308.1:0-121359 GCA_029721355.1 Tegillarca granosa | reverse complement strand
GGATCAGCTCTGTGAATAAATGCTTGTCTTGACCATTAAAGAGCAGTAACCACTTATTTCATCGCTTGCTATACAATGGCCTACTTTTCATACTTGTTTGTCGCCTTAATGTGTCGACAAATTCTTATTATGCCTAAACATGATTTAACAAAAAAATGGTGGCTATTTATCATAGTTTTACTCCATATTGCCACCACTGCGATTAAATCATTGCATGATAATCTCTTTTCTCACTTGGAATCTTGGTACTCAAGTGGCCTAAAACGCGCTTATAGATCACAGTGCCTATTACATCCGAAGTTCGAACCCCGCTCGGACATTTCCTCGTGTAAGAAAGTTTGTCAGTTCGTTTGTAGAATGTAATGGTTTTGTCTGGTCCTATGGTTTTCATTCACCAACTCAAAAACCGATCTCATCGATATAAGTTAAAGAATCTTGACTTGACCGTCAAACACATTTTCCCCAGTCTTCTCTTTTCTCACTTACGTTCCTTTGTACTACAAAGATTTTTATTGCAGAAATCTTCATTGCAACATTCCGAACAGTCTGGATAGATACTCCGCTTCCCTATTCTGTCACTACATGTCTGAAATATTGATAATTGAAACAGGTTTAAAAAGGCAGACATTTTTTTTTCAATTTCATTATTAAAAACGTAAAATTTTTGTTAAAACGTCAAATTGATTTTTATGGCTTTTCGAAAAAAAGACGGTAGATAAATAAACATTTAATAAACGTTCTTTTAAAACAATCTTTTTAAAAGAAGAAGTAGAATTTTATAATTACTCATTACGAACTTAATGATAATTATTTTTTATAAGAATGAGAATAAGTTTTTTTTAAGCTACAAATTTATATGAACTTATGATCCTGAGGAAATTGTTTCAGACAAAAACTGTTTAGTACATAAAAGATTTTTTCTTTATTTTGTATTAAAATCATATATATTAATAGTATAAATTACCATTTTAATTTCTTTTAAATTGATCATAATTTTTTATATTATGTTTTATTTTATTTTAAAAAATTTCTTATCTTGGTTGAATCACTAAACATTTTGTTTTACTTTCTCATAATAATATGAATTCATCCATTCACTTAACATTTTTTTCCATTACTCAAAATATTAAAACCAGTGTTGACCTTAGTTTCTCGGGAGGCATCCAATTGCGGTCAATGTATGAAACCGCGGAGGCTGAGTGATTAAGGCTTTAGCCATTTATTTCAATGCGCCAAGCTGTCAAGGGTTCGAATCCGGTCGACCACAAGTGCGATAAAATGTACTAGCATACGTTCGCACTAGTACTATAAAGATCTGAAGAACTTGCAGACTCACTTGAGAAACTTGTGTAAGGATTAATTCTCAAGATTCTCAATATAAATACTAGTATATTAATTTTAACTGTGTAATGTCTTAAAAATTGGCATTGACACATTTCGTAGTTTAGTGGACACCGATTGAGAGTTTTGGGTCAGTATGCAAAGTAAAGGTCTTAACATGGATTTAAACCACACACTTGTTAATTGAAAACAACATATTGCTTCTATAAATACGGAGTTAATTTGTTGATTAAGCCCGATATTAAAGATTGATCGATTGAAATATATTTAAGGTATCATAAGCATTTTTTCATTTATCTTTGACGGCAGTGGGGCTTTTTATCTTGAAATTTTAATCTAAGTAGAAGTTCCTCTATGCGTGAGATATGCGAGTGTTAATTGCAGTCTGTCTTGTACATTTTTCATTTATCTTTGACGACAGTGGGGCTTTTTATCTTGAAATTTTAATCTAAGTAGAAGTTCCCTTATGCGTGAGATATGCGAGTGTTAATTGCAGTCTGTCTTGTACATTTTTCATTTATCTTTGACGACAGTGGGGCTTTTTATCTTGAAAATTTAATCTAAGTAGAAGTTCCCTTATGCGTGAGATATGCGAGTGTTAATTGCAGTCTGTCTTGTACATTTTTCATTTATCTTTGACGACAGTGGGGCTTTTTATCTTGAAAATTTAATCTAAGTAGAAGTTCCTCTATGCGTGAGATTTGCGAGTGTTAATTACGGTCTGCCTTGTACAAGTGCTCTTTTAACTTTCTGTAAAGGTGTCATCTCACTGAATAAATACGCCGCAGCAAACAAACTACTCTTCCAGTCACATAACCTGACACTTGGTAAACTAGTCAAGAAAGTAGAAATTCAAATTTTGAAGTTTTTGTATGACTAGGGCGGGGTTCGAACCCCTGACTTTCCGCTCTCAATCACATTAACTATTATGACATATAATATAAGGAACACTAGTATTAATCTCTAACTCACATATATACAAACAATGATCAAAAAGCAAAGCAATAAACACTTAAAATTAGCCATATTAAACTGTTCTACCTGGTTAAATTGTTTACATCCAGAATCAAATGAGATTACACCCACATTAGAAACAAAACGATCCACATAGCAAGCCTGTAAAATACAATATTATTGGGTAAAAAGTACAAATTTCATTTAATTTTGTCATTAATATGTTGGGCAATGGTGAGTTGAGTTGAGTTACGGTGTTTAACGTACTGGGCAAATGTGTCAAACGGAGATAAATCTCGAATTAAATAAGGTTTAAAAAAATAGTATTTAAAAGGATTCATAGTTTGTAAAGAACATAATAAGAAACGTTCACGTTAACTACATATCAACCGATAAAAAAATATATATTCAAAATCAAAGTACTGAAAGTACTTTAAGAACGAGGAGTACGAATGATCTTAACATTGCATGTCAAAGATCAAAAGAAGACATAGTTAAGATAACATTTCCATAAAATTTAAAGATGTCTAAGACAGTTTGTAAAATAAATTGGTACTTTTTTACAAATCATATAATACTTCTATATTTTAATAACGAAACCGGATCTATTTTACATAGAAATTAGTTACTTCATCACAAATAATTAAAAAAAAATTAATATCAAATTGTATTTCAATTCATGTGAAAAACTTATTATTTTATGATGATCAATTAAAACATCATACAATAAAGAAAAATTTAACCACTTACTAAGGATTCACTTTATATCACTTTGCAACTTAAGAAATAAAAAAACTCATGTGGTCCGCATGTTGTTGTATCGCAAACCTGTGGGTAAGCTATGTTTTTGCAATTGTAGCATAATGTTCCATATGCTTTAAAAACAAAAAAATAGTTTTAATTATACATATAATGTAAAAAAAAGCAAGAACCCATGTGAGTAAGTTTTTCTTAGAACAGTTGATTTACACACTTTTAATGTCAATGTCGGCAGTTTTAAGAGTCTTCGGTGGCTACCTGTTTTAAAGTGCACGCTGACGAATAGAAGTGCCTGTTATCGCCTAGAATCGAATCTCGCTCATTCGTTGTATACAAAGTTCGTTTAATGCGGTTCGATATTATGTTCAAGTAATCTGGTTTTTGCAAACATTCCTGAAATGACCGCTAGGTATAAGTGACTGGGGCTTTAAGCAATTAAACCAATGTGCATATTTGTCGAGTATTTTCTCTATGAATGAATTAACTCTAATAAATAAATCAACTTAGTTGTTACCTTGAGATTCAGTTATCTATATTCATAACTAAATTAACAACTTGTTTTCCAATGGTTTTACAATAAATGAAATTGTATTAAATATAACTACACCTTATGTCAGTACTTTAAACTCGTTGAAAGTTCATGAGCGTTTCAACTATGTATTATCATTTTTGCTTCATGCCTTAAATCTGATGTAAGAGACATATTGAGAAAACCTCATTGAAATGTAATTATAAAGTCGTATTTACCTGCTGCCACTAACGTACTAAACATTAGCGTTTCAACTATGTGTTATCGTTTTTGCTTCATGCCTTAAATCTGATGTAAGAGACATATTGAGGAAACCTCATCTAAATGTAATTATAAAGTCGTATTTACCTGCTGCTACTAACGTAGTAAACAACCATACAATGTATAATGCTGTAACCACTGAAAAATAATTTTATCAATATTGATTTTTAATTTCAACAAGTCGGATATCAAGCTTGCTCACAATTTCGATGGCTCTTAAGGATTTTTCTGTAAAAACATGCTTGTTATGATATATTGTTGAATACTTCTCACTAGTTCAAAAAAGCTAAGCAATTTAACTGAGAGACTTTGAAGCAAACCCGATTTTCTTACATAAGTAAACGTAGGTATAATACACAGATATACATAAAAACCGAATTTATATTTAGATGCAGACAAAACAATAAAACATGATGTGTTTTTAGTATTATATATATAACCTCCCCGAAGGATATCTTTATCTCAATAGGCAGTACTTCGTGCTGGCATAAAATGTAGCTTGTGGCAAAATTTTCAGTCATCTTAATTTTTGAAATTTATTTAAGACGGGTTGTTCTATCATGCAAAGCATTTCTAAGCTGGATTTTGATTCCATTATTTTAGAACTTTGGATATATTTAGTTTGGATTTTCTTTTTATCTATCAACTTTTTCGGCCGCTAAAACCACTGATGGGAAATGAATTTCCGAAATGTTCACATATGACACATAAAATTAATATATATATATATATATTGTACACCTGACATTTCTGCAAGAAATCATTTACGGATTACATTTTATATAGATATGCCCCCCCCCACCCCCCACTAGATGGATTGGTTATTCAGTGATTACCACTAAAAATTTATTTTTCTTTATAATGTCTTGTTGTTTTATAATTTCGTTGCCTGATATGGTTTTTCGGTTTCCAATTGCCAAGTACATGTTATCAGTTGCATTACTATTGATAAATTGATTTCTTAAAAACCCTAAAATTGATTTTTTTTTCGAGCCCCAATATCGGTTTTTTTTTCAAACCCTTAACATTTTTTTCAGCCCTTACATCGATTTTTTTCAAGCCCTTAAAAATTTTTTTTCAAGCCCAAAAATCGATTAATTCAAGGCCTAAACTTTTAACTTTTTATCTGTCTGGCAATATTTTGAATAAAGAAATTGTCTTTCTTCCATATCTGCTCATGTGAGATAGGGTTTTCCTCTATGTGAGAAATGTGTATCTCACATGGGCTTGAAGTCACAGTTACGTGACAATCACATGATGTCATCCTTTGAGTAAATGACGTCATATCGCGGGAAAATGACAGCCGGACTTCCAAAATTTAGAAATTTTAAATGCGTTTCAAATGTTAATACTCAGATTTTATAATAAATAACTTTTTCTTCAAGTTTTCACCCAAGGGTTTGAATATTTCAGTCAGAGACGAGGCTTGCCGAGAGGCTTATAGTCTTCTGTCACGGAAAAAAGGTTTTATTTGCTTTACCTGTGTTCGTACATATACGTACTGATCAATAAATGTTTATTTCAGTCAACAACAGTATAATTAATAGTTCATTGCTTTGTTAAGTGACGCTTAGACAAAACATAATATATCTGTTCAATAATAACTCAGAAGTTTTATTTGCTGACATTTACAATATATCCAATAAAAGTACATTTTTAAAGTGCACATTTTGAAGATCCACTTCCCATCAGTGATATTGGGGTCGAAACAGTTGTTACATAAACAGATACTCACAACATTTGAAAATTATTGAATCAAAAGTATTTACAACTAACACATACTCAATTTTTTTTTTTTTTTTTTTTTTTTTTTTTTTTTTTTTTTTTTATTTTACATTTTTAAACCACAGCCAAATACATATAGCAGAAATTGTATATATTTTCTATGACGACGTGTATAGAATATATAGTTCACAACATCAACAATAATCTTTCATAGATGAATATTAATTTTACTATTGAACTTTGGATTAATTAATTTTCATATTTTCAAAACTTATTTCTTTATCTATCAACATTTTCGGCCCCTAGTGTCACTGATGAAGAATGAATTTCTGTAATATGCACATATGGCACATCAAAATTTACACACGCATCTTGTTTCATTTAATCTAATCATTCTAAATATTTGATTTTTAGACTTTGCAAATTGTTTTTATATCTTTACTAGATAATGAAATAGTTTTTTTTTTTTTTTCTAAATATCCTAAATTCATTTTTTTAATTCGTTTATACAGTAAACGAACAAGTTAAAATATTGATTATTTTAAAAAACAGTTTGTTATTTTAACACTAAAATTTCTATTGGATTACAACAATTTTTAAAGTTTGGTAGGAATAATTTCATTTTTGCATGTTCCTAAAAAGTAATGCCTTCATAGGTAATCATCATTATAGCAAAATACTTTGTTTGATAATCGATCGCGTGATCCTTTTTATAAAGAATGTAAAAAATACAAAAAAAAAATCTAACTTCGTTTTAAATCCAGGCCGTACATAATTTTCGCATTATGTATTTTTATTTGTGTTTTGCTGATCAAATGCATTGAATGTAGTTGTTAAAAGTTGTATTTATAAAACACTGTATAATGCATTCATTCACTGAACCGTAAGAATGAAAAATTTCAATTCTTCAGTTTTAAATAAAAATAATTTTATCAGATTTTTAGTTTTCATTATATTTTCAACAAATAAATAAATAAATACATGTAAATAAATAAATAAATAAATAAATACCTTGCATATTCTTTGAATTGAGAACACTGTATGTAAACTCATTTAAGAACAAGAGAAAATGAAATAGTGTCACTTTACCAAACTTTCTTCGTCTACACGTTTAAGGTGAAACGTTTGTTGCACAATAAGTTTTTGTGAAACATACAGCTGTCGTCTTAAACGCGATAACAATTGTTCAACTGTTCAGACTGTTTAGATTTTAAATAAATGCTGAACATCAAAACAAGTAAAATTGCTTATTATTTCAATTTATAATTTGTTTATTGAATCAAGATATTTAATATTTCTACCAAGTGCGTGTTGCCACTGTAAGAAAACAGAAACTGAATTAGTTTGTATTAAAAACAGTTGAACCAAACCAAAGCAAATTCAATTGAAATTATGTCTGTGTGTTTTATTCATAATGTTTGAAAAGTTAGAGTGTAATGTAGATAACGATATTAGGAATTTAAAATAAAATGAAACTTTCACTCGCATGACCATCTAAAACGGGCTAGATTTAGACAGGTTTTTATTTGTAAAATATTTATTTATTTATTCATTTCAATCACGCTTATTTCCAGGATAACGCGTTTAAATGATATTTGTTGATCTTACATGAACATAATTTTCTGTTTTCGGTTTTAAACGAACGATCACAGAACGACGAAGATTGATTGATAGATTTAATGGTGTTTAACGTCCTAGTTAAGAATATTTCACTTATATCGAGACGTAACCAGCTATAGGTAAAGTGCTATAATTTTTAACCTTTGCAGTGCGTTAATGGCAATATGCAGGGAACGTTTTTGACGTGCCACGTTTTTAAGGTCTCCTCTGAAGGGCCCCGCGACTTTCATTTCGAAATGCCGAGTGCTAAGCGAAAGAACAGTCACTATCAATATTAAAGTCTTGGTCAGACTAGGCCGGAATTCAAATCTTCAACCTCCCACCGAAGCGAGCACTCAACCAACTGAGCTTCCGTAGTGTTAATCTAACAAAGACTGGAGTGGAGTAATTGTGTTTTACGCCCCAGTCATGATTCTTTCCCTTATTTCGAGGCGGTCAGGTTTGGGATGGTGGAGAAAACTTGAGTTCCCGGAAAAACTATCGTCCTTCGGCAAGCGAACTGACAAATTTTCTCACACTAGGATCTGTCCCGAGTGGGATTCGAACCCAGGCGGTGAGAGTTACTGTGATCCGTAGGCGAGCGCTTTAGTCCACTCGGTCACCGAGGCCCCAATCTACAAAAGAGAAATCAAACTTAACGTATAAAAATCAGATCAGTCAGTATTAATGAAAACAAAAAACATGTTAATATTGCGGTAGTGAATACCTGTACTTTAATATCGCATTAATTTCAAATAAAAGATCTAATGTGTTGGTTGATACGATTGAACTGGCCTTACCAAATAATTATATTAATTGTATACGCCACTCTTTTTGTGTTATCTTCATTTAAAAATCTAAAAAGTTGTGTCACGCTTTTTATAGTGATAAGTAAAAAATTGCACCTATATAGGACACGAAGCTACAACTATTTCCTCATTATTGTAACAAGTTTACACATTTTAATTATAAATATCTATTCGATTCATGCTTTTGAACATCATGTTAAAAATAAATCTGATTTAATTACGAAGATTTAATTATGCGTTGCACTACACCGGTTTGGTTTATTGTAAATGTCTTCAGATTCGATACACGAATTGGTGACGTCGGTGTCATTTTTAACCAACCTTTAACTCCCGTTTTAGGACACTGAGTCATGCACTTTTGGATTTGTCACTGATTTTTATTTATTTTTTTTTCACTGAAATTTAAAAAAAAAAAAATAAAAAATCAAATACAAAAATTTTTCAATTAACAATTCCTAAAGCAAAGTTTAAGATTAAAACTTGAATGCAAGGCTGGGTCCTCCGGAAGTGTAAGCACCACCTGTCTAGCTAATTATATTCAATAAAAATTGAAAATTAAAAACAAATAACACACTTTGTGATGTCATATTTGGGATAAATGTATCGAGACGTCGCCAGGCAAAAGTGCAGAAATTTTGCCTGTGCGATGCCTTGATGGCATTATACAGCAGGGTTCTTTAACGTGCCACGCCTGCCATGACACGGGTCTCGTTTATTTTAAGTTCCCATCCGAAAGAACCGCGACTTTTATTTTGTAATGCCGAGTGCTTGGCGCAAGAATAGTCACTACCCTCTGTCAAGTCTTGGGTCAGACCCGGCCGGGTTCGACCCCACGACCTTTTACTTACGTAGCGAGAACTCTACCAACTGAGCTACCGCAGTGGCTATAGATACGGAGACAATATTCTTATCAACAATATCAAGTGCAATTCAAATAAATCCATAAGTACATACAACTCTATTTTTTACGTTTTTGTTCTTAAGAATTAGAATTTAAGTGTCCTTTTATTTTTCGTGTGTATTTCAGAGGGATGTAAGATAGGTTGCTTAAATTTAAATTGTCGTGCAAAGCATTATCACGTGCATGTTCTAACGTAAAAACAAAAGATATTTAGGTATAATGATTTTGTTGTTGTTGCTGCTTTTTTTATTTATTTTTTTTTATTTTTATTTTTTTTTTTTTATTTTTTTTATTTTTTTTTTTTTTGGGGGGGGGGGGATAAGGTATTTGTAGAGCAAATTTTGAAAGTGAAATATATTGATTAAATAGGTATGTACTTATGGATATACCAGATAAAATGCGCTAAGCATGAGTGTGTGTTTAGAAATCTGAAATAAGAGTTGTTTTATCAAATAAAAGCTGAGTGTTAATTAAACAAGTTTATAATGGCCTACATTTCAATATCAACGGTATTGCTTCCGCCTCCGACTTAACGTCGGAGGGGATTCAAACCCCGCCGGATCTTATAATTTTTTTTTATTTGAGAGACTGCATCTTCGTCTAGTGCTGGGTATTGAGAGGACAAAGTATCGAATGTTTCACCTGTTGCCGAGACAATGTTGTATTCTTCTACCGATTCGGTGAGTTAGCACTTTTAACAAAAATTCACCCTAACTGCGCGCTACCACACGGCAGATTACAATACGCACTTGTACCTCTCACGCATATACGGATTTGTACCTCTCATGCATATACGGATTTGTTCATCGATTAATCCTTGGAGATTAAAAAGACTTGCTCTTGTGGCAAACATCAGTGAGACTGTTGATGCGACATTAAACAACATATCAACAACATACACTATATAAACATATCTCCCGCATATATGACAGATTTATCTCACTTAATTGGCGGTACTTTTTTCCATATCGCACCCCGCGTGCGCACATGTAGCCTATCTCAGTTGAACGGGAACTACATTTTTTTAATTGGCAAGGGTCATAATTTTTTGGAAAAATTATATGAAAACGACAAAAAAGACCATTTTAGGATGAATAAAATTATTTTTAACTAAACGACGTATATGTATATATATATATATATAATCGTTGTTTTGTTTTGTCGCAAGGGCTCACATTCTGCTGTGAGTGGAACGTTATTTGTTATAGTTCCGTGTCTTGTATTCAGCTGCTAGCAAAATCTTGCATCGTAATAGTGGTGATTTCGTTTTTTTTTTATTTTTATAGAAAATTATATGCAAGAAAAATGATCAATTACTCGGCCGAGAATTTGCCTCGTTTGAGATGGAAAATCTGACCACTCGATCGGAATTTCCCCATCTCGACCTCAAACTCGTAATCGATTACTCTATTTTTGTCAAATGTTGATATATTTACATGTAATAAAAGTTGCCATTCTTTTTCAATGTAGAGAACGGCTAGTCGACAAATTTGCATATGTCTCTTATTGTATTAAGTTTAATCATATTGCAACTGCAATCTCAATTTTAGGATCAGCTTCATCTTGCTATAACTAATTCTACCTAGTGGTTCTTTCTATAGGCTTTTAATAGCATTTCCTCCATAACCTGTATGCAGTAAGCGAGTAGAGCTATTTGCACATCCGTCAATTATCACGTGCCTTGAAATATGCGCCTTTTGGCGATTATCACGTGCCTTGAAATATGCGCGTTTTGGCGATTATCACGTGCCTTGAAATATGCGCGTTTTGAGTAAAATAGCTTCTCTATAAATCTATATTTATAAAAATAAATACAATATATTAGAATTAGATATAAGATCCTGTTTTATTAACCATTTCCCATACATCATTGACATGACGGTTTTATTAATGGTCACTACAGGCATCCGGAAAGTCTCAGAAATTTTTCAATTCACTTTTTGAAAAATTACACATTATAAACAAACAAAAATACACAAAGAGAACGGGAAATTGTTTTATAAAATCGTTGCTTTCATCAATTGCAGACATCCATTTTATTTAATATTTCAAAATTTTGAGACGAATTTTATTTTAAAACCTAAGGTAATTTTTTTCCTGATACATGGATTTTACAAGAAATTTCTTTGGCTCTTGATAGATTTAATATTTCAATAAATAATTTAATAAATAAATAAATAAATCCATTAAAATAAAAATAAACAAACAAACTAACAAAACAAAATATAACAAAAACTTGAGTAAGTAAATAACAATAAGACGAATATACTCTCTTGTGAAAAGAACTTACTATGACGATATTAAAATTATGTATTAAGATTTGACATACGCATGGTAAAGTGAAAATGATATTGATTGGTTGCTGTTAAAAAAGACCGACGGTGAGTATGTACACATAAGGTTTAACGCTGTCACTTTATCAGGTACTTTAGACTTGTCCTTGATTAAAGACACCTCAACATCAAAAACGACATTTCCTAATAATAATAAACACGACATCTATCATCATCATTATCATCATCAACATCATCATCGTCATCGTTGTTAATATTACTTGCCGAGTTAGATTGGGCATTATTGTTTGGTTCAGCTGAAATTCTTGCCAACGTTTTCAATCTTGGTTAACTGAACCAATTAATTTGCAGACACATAGATTAATCTAACACAAACATAACAGTTCATGTCCAAGTCCCAAACCCATAAACAAAGTCTGGCTTTCACACGTAAGCTTGCACAAAGTATATGAGAACAGGTGCTTCTGAAGAATAAGCACCTCCTGTCTCTGTAACTATTAACTGCATTTTTGGTAGCCATTAACTACATTTTTGGTAGCCATTAACTACATTTTCGGTAGCTATTAACTACATTTTTATGACCGTTAACTACATTTTGATAGCTTTGACTATATTTCTGTAGTTATTAACTACATTTGAGGTGACTTTTGACTAAATTTAAGGTACCTATTAACTACATTTTCGGAAATACATGTATATGTGAAATATCCGTCGAACAAAAAAAAAAAACACTAAAAACAAAAAAGTTTGCAATATTTATAATGCAACCAATGCAAGGTATATGTATTACTTAACTTTTTTTTTTAGATATTTTTAATTTGAAGTTGACCAACCATCTATTAGATAGCTCGTACAACGTTCATAGTCACGATTTCAATGAGCTTGAAATGATTATTAATAAAAATTTTATTGTAGTTCTAGGGTAAATTGACACCGTAAATAAATACAGACCTTAATAAGTACACATCTTTTATTATGAAATCGATTCGTTATATCCGGTTTAAATTAATAGAAGTGGCTTTTTCGGTCCACTCACTTAATATCGTGTATTAATATCATGAACTTATCGGTATATATATTAAATGATTTACGAACTAATTCAGATGAACGACATCTTTGGTCAACTTCAACACAAACTTTTTTTGGAATAATTTTAACTTCAGGTAAGTATTTTAACATACTTGCTGGGATTTTAACATTAAAACACAGGTATCAATTTGCTTCAGAATTTTTTAAACAAATTTTAAATACAATTTGAAAAATACTGCTAAATTCAAAACATATTATTTGACTAATTAATATATCATACACTTTTATTTTATTAATTTTCAGAATTGATTAAAACATATAGAAAGATATTTTTTATTATCGGAAAAACGTGTAAAATTGCACTGAAACAAAATTTCCCTTAATTATTTTTTTACTAGGAAGAAAAAAAATATAAATTTACCATTTACGTACGTAGTTCTGATAATGGCCATGACCAAATTGGTATCTAATATATATATATATATAAATTAAAATTTTCCGTGCAAAATAATAATAGGACTCTAAGATTAAATCCTGCAACAGTTCTGCAATTCTTAATTTGACAATTTCTAATCGACTGTTTTCTCTAAAGCGAGATGTACTTATTTTAAGGAGAAGCGCGGTGTTTGCTTTTTCATTAGCAAATATAATGCAAATTTTTGTTACATTTACCTTTATTTTACATTATATCAAAATTTTACGTAAAAGTATTTTAAAAAGGAGAAATCGAAACTGGCGCGGAAAAAATCTCAGCAATTGATGGACGGTTAGTATCCATTTCATTCACCGGAAAATTAATTACTAAAGCTTACAACTATATAATATTTGTATACAAAATTTAATAAAAACATCAGTTAAAAGTAATGATTTTTTTATAAACAAAAAAGTTTATAAACAGCTTTTCTTCGGATTTGAATTTTGAAACGAATAAACTTTTGAAATATAGAGGTTATAAGTTTTAAAATATTTTGAAAATTAGATTTCATAATAAGATTTATGAATTAGATTTAAGAATTATATTTATGTTATTTCAAACAATTAACAAACGTTTCCTGCGTTCAGATCTAATCGGGATTTTAGTATATGAAAAATTAAAGCCCCTTCCACGCCTAGGTTTATTTTTTTCGGTAGATCTTACGAGGAAGTTTGTCATTCGTCAGTGCTCCTGCTATACGTTTGTGTTTTAAGGTACTACGGTACCCTCTAAAAATACGTGAACGACGCGGCAATCTGAAAAGTCATCACTAGGGCGAGAAATAAATTTTCTTCTCAAATTCAAACTTTTAAATACATATTCAACAAAAATACCTGATTAATTTTGCTGAGTCAGTTGTGCACATTTCGGAAAATCATCAGTGACACTAGGGGCCGAAAAGTGATAGATAAAAAACATAAGTCAGACAGTTGAAAATAAATTAATCTAAAGTTCCAAAATTTTATCAATCCAAATCTAATATGTAATTATAAGTCTTATTTTAATTATTGATAGTATTACAATTTCACAGTAGGTATATAAAAAACTTTTCATCATTAAAAACTGGTATATTTTATTTATCGGCTTAATTTGACTTTCAAGATGCCCCAACATGCACGTGGAACTTCTGTGGAGTTAATTTAAGAATAAATCAAATTTATCAAGATATGTCGCATAAATAAAATTTGTAATGATAGTTTAGCATGGATTTGAATAACTATTCCAAACACGTAATGGCTAACAATATGATGTTAAATTTACGTTTTTATGTAGTATATTATATAAACAATCCTTAACTAGTACTTAAAAAGCAGTTAAAACTGCAATACTAGATGGCGTCACCTCTGATGAAGTGAAGATCACATTTTATTTACCACATTGAAGACTGGAGGTTTTGATGGATATTTTTTGTTAATTAGTTAACCTCATTGTTCAGACCATATCTTTTATAAATTCCGTACAATGTATCTTTTATATGATTTGTCATAAAATTCAACACCAGTCGAAAGTTGGCATTCATCTTAATGTATTTGTTTCTACTTGCGTTTTTTTTTTCTCTCTCGTTTGCTGTTTCACTTTTGTAACAAAGTTTTTTGTAAAGTACACGATTCCCGGCTGTAACATGGTCAACATGTGTGAACTTGTTATCCGTACGCGTGTTGAAAAATCACGATATTTGACACTTGTGTACCACGTGCGATGATACACACGAAGTTTTAATTAATTGTTACAGGTTTTGCCATGATTTTTCACCTTTCAGAATGCCTGGTGTAATTTTTCGAGTTAACGAATTATATCTGTACCTTAGAACAACCGTCTCTGGTATTACTAGTTCCGGTGGGATTCTTATATATTCTCACCTTCACAAAATGATATTTAATTGTTCTTTGTGAAACGTACTTTTCATTTTAACGTTATTATCTTGCGAGAATGTTGTTCTGAATCGATAGGTGGTAACAGTGAAATTATATAAAAAATGTATATATTAAACAAATTGATGTAATTTTTGGCCTTTGATTTATCTGTAATTACACCGTTTGTTTCAAAGAAATCGGATTCAACTTAACGCTTTACGGCAGAAATCTCGTAAGTATAGAAATATTTTGGGTTTTTGATTTGTTTATTTATTTATTTACTCATTTAATTTTAATTTATTTTAATTAATTTATTTTATTTCATAATTTATTTATTCATTTTTTTTCGGGGGGGGGGGCGGAGGAGGGAAGTGCTCTTTGCAAAATTGCGCGCTCATGAATTTAGACCCCTAAATCGTCTAGGTTTTGTGTAATTTTTGAACTTTTAGTTTCATTAATTTTTTTTAATTTTTTTGACTTATGTTTTTTATTTCATTAACTTTTTCTATCCCTAGTGTCACTGATAAGGAATGTTTTACGGAATGTCACATGTAGCACATCAAAATTAAAATCATATTTTTGTCAGATATATTGATAGTATTGTGGTGAATCCTAGTCTTCAAAAAAGGTAGCAGTTTGCTTGTCGTTAGATTTTGTGCAATACCCTTGTTTCCGCGACCATCACAGAACTCGCCGGATTCTATGGTTTCCGCAACCATCACGGAACTCGCCGGATACTGTTGTTTCCATGAATATCACATAACTCGCGGGATACACTGGTTTTCGCGACCATCACAGAACACGCCGGATACTATGGTTTTCGCGACCATCACAGAACACGCCGGTTACTATGGTTTCCGCGACCATCACAGAACTCGCCGGATACACTGCTTTTCGTTACCATCACAGAACTCGCCGCCTTTGTATAAGTGAACTAATCTAGTCTTGGATGTTAAATACCATCACTCAACTACGCTATGACAGACAATTTAATTGAGCTATAAAATCAGCCAGAAAAAAGTATAAACGTTTAAATTGTCAGTATTTTGAAAGCAATTGAATTTCAAACAAGATTTATGATAAAATAAAATTCATCAAATAACTCTAACTGTTACCTAATGTCAAGACATTAACAATGTTTGATTTTTCTTTGACAATATTTATAACCATTTGAAGACTTCACAAAACTTAAAGTTCAAACAATCAAAAACAACAATTTTACATATTTCAATATCTTTCAAAATCTACAATAATTCTACAAACTGTTCTTTCTTTGACATAAAATCGTATTACATTAAACGTGCGTGCCAATATAAACTACCATTAAATAAGATATCTTTTTTTTATTCTTTTCTTTTATTATCAAGTCAGAAGGTTCGATGCAACTAGATCAGATGTAGTTCTCATACGAACGAGTTTAATGACATTTCTATTGATTTCAAAACTTAAAAAGATAATAAGATTATTTTTTTAAAAGTCAACTTATACTAAAAATACTCATTAGTAAATAACTGAATCTTAATTTTTAAAAAGAGACGTTTTAATACACATATTTTGTCTCCTTTTTAAGTATTTTTATATTCCGATATAGATCAACAATATTGAATTTGGACTGTTTCCTTATTATACATCTCACTGACATACCTTTTATTCCAGAATTGAAACATTAAGAAAAAAAGCAGCGAAAAGCCTTCAAAATTTCTGATGCACCCTTAAGCAGCAACCTATTCATTTTTAATACTTTATTATCATTAACATTCGTTGGGTTAAAACTTCGTTGTTTTGCAATAAAAAAATGAAGATAATTTCAAGGAATTCAGTTTAAAAAAAAAAATAAATAAATCCCATAAGGGAACTTGGACATTAAAAATTGTAAATGACATTGAGTTTCGTGGTTTAAACAAACCCTCGAAACAAAACAGTTTAATATCCTTAAAACATTTGTGATTTCAAAGTAGTCAAAATTGTATTATAGGGTTTTTGAACTGATATTGGGAAATATTAACTCGGCAATTGCCGAGCTTGCGAGTATTATACAACAAAATACCTTTTCTTTTGCTTCCCATTTGTATTTCATCTAAAATATCATTTTGTCCCAAACTAAACAACAAATATTGTACCAGTTCTTTTATATTGATATAAGAACTAGTGCAATATCGGAACTCAATGTCCTTTTAGTCATGTGTTTGACGACAATGTCATGTGGCAAAGTGTGCAATATGAAAATTGAATTCGGGAGAACTCGTACTTCAACAAAGTTTGCGTGTGAATATCGATACATATTGCACGCTAATACCTCGGAATTTATGGTTTAATTTCTATGTGAAACATATATTGCTATATAATAATGTCGCGTGGTAGTAAATAGATGTGATGGTATAATACAAGTATAACATATTTTATTGTGCAACCCATATAGCACTGTAATAAGGTCTTATGACGTCATACAATATTATATAATCTTGAATGGTTTTGAAGCATCAGAACCGTCTGATTTCAATTTAATACGTCAACTTATCATTCGTTTATTTTTCTTTTATTTTCAGAATTTTCACTCACCAATGTTGCGATTAATTATATTTTTGGTATTTACCTTAATTCTGGTAGACCTTAGTCAATGCCTGTTTTATACTGATAGTAAAGAAAATGAGCATCCGAGAATAGGAAAACGGAAGGGAAACGAAGATACGGAAAATGATGATAGTTGGTTGGATAATGTTAGAAATGAATGGGAATTATCGTCGGTTTCAGAGAAGAATTCAATAATTATCAAAGAATATTTAAAAGACAATTTATCGTTAATACACCCGTCTCTTATCTTCAGAATATTTGACACAGATGGTAAGATCCGAACGATGCAATATATTTTGTCATTTTATCAATTAACCTTCTAAGTCAGTTATGTCAATTTGTGTTTTTTCTAGTCTACTCTTTGTATTTTTACTTTTTGCTTATTGCTGTTTTCAAATACACGTTGTGGCTGATACCAGATACCATCTCTCTCTCTCTCTTTTTTTTTTCTCGTTGATTTCAAATAGTTGCTTACTCAGTGACTATCCAGTCAAATTTAATTTTTAGATTACTTTGTTTTCACAAGTGTCACATTTCGCGTAACGATCCTTAAGCGTCATTTCGCGAATATGTAAATTCGCGTCAACAATCCATGTGAAAATAAAATTCACAATCGATAGACTATATCTCCTGTTCTTTAAAAGTCTTGCTCTTAAATACCTTTACCATTAAAGGATGATCTATTTTTGTCCAGCAAAGAATTTTAAGCTGTTGAGTACGAGTTGAGTACTTTTCACTATTTTAAGTAATAGATTAACTTTCCAAACATCCAAGTAATAAGAAAGTGGCCATTAACTTAACTGAGATTCCTCGCTCGCGAAAGTACGCGTAAATTGATCTCTCGCGATAAAAAGTAATAAACAGTTTGTGTTTGCCCTTATCTGTTTCGATTAGTTAATTTATTGGTATTGTTTCGCGCTTTTGGTTGCGTTGGAAGTGACTAAGTTTTATCATTTTTTTTCTTTAAAAAATTTAATTTAAAGAAAATTTCATTTTGTCACCTGTACTATAAATTGTAAAAAATATTAGAACGTCTATAAACAACATTGTAAAACGCAATGTGACAAGAAGCTGACTTGCTTCTTAACCCCTTTGTGTATCCTAGTACAAGAAAGTTTGTCAATTCGCTTGCCGAAGGTCGGATGGTTTTCTCCGGGCACTCCGGTTTCCTCCAGCATCCAAGAACTGACTGCCTCGAAATAAGTAAAAGATTCTTGTCTGTGGCGTAAAACACCAATACTCCACTCCACTTCTTTGTGTATCCGTATGACTTACCGGAACAAGTTTCTTAGAAAGCTTGGGTAAAGAGAACTTACAAATTTCCTCGTACTAGGTTCTGCTCGTAAATAAAGAAGCTATTTTCAATATATTGTCGAATGTATTTGAAAAAGACCATTTCAATTGGAATTGCTCTTTATTTATAACAAGTGTTCACTTCATATCTGGGAGATATCGGTTTTTAAGGTCTCCACCAACGGGCCCTGCGACTTACATTTCTAAATACTGAGTGCTTGGCGAGGGAAAAGTCACTACCCATTTCAAGGCGTGCTCAGAACCGACCGGGGTCGAATTATAGAATCACACACATATGCCCAAATTAGAAACATTACTTAAAACTTCCTTGACCATGTAGCATAACATAAACTAACCATAATTATATACGTGACTCAAATGAAAAGATATAGAACCTTTAATTTTTTTTATATTTGTTTTATCTTTTTAGAAGACAGAGTGTTATCACCAAGGGAGTTCATAATGGCATGGCAAAGAATTTTGGACTGGGTCGGCGCTAATACCAAATCCAAAAAGTGAAAAAAATATAGATGCACATTTATTTGAATTAAATGTTTTGTAAATTTCACGACAAATTCACGGTGATATTTAAATTTCAGTATGTATCATCTTACTCTTAATAACGTTAATATTTAAAGACAATAAAAAATAATAACATAAAAAAGGTTGTATTAATGCAATATTAAAAAAATATTAGAAAATAATTTCTTAGAGATTTTACAATTTATATTTATTAATTTATGACGCCTTTTTTTCAGTAAGTCTTAGCATGCAGAACTAATTTTTATCACAGAATATCTGAAAATTGGAATGCACAAGAAGGCATATTCTAAAAAAAAAATCAAGATAATATAGGTCCTTTTTTATTCCTATATTTACCTACACAAACGTTATTACTTCTTGTTAAACCTGATAATTTTTTTTCAGGCTATATCTAGTATATTTTATGTGATATTTAAAATGTAAAATTATTCTGTATGCCTTATGATGCCAGTTTTGACGTATAACCATGGAGTAAATAATCCTCAGATTATGATAGAAGCATATTTTTAAAATAAAATAAACGATTACTTACTAATTTAACTGGAGTTGTAGTGTTCAAAGTCTTTATGATGATTCTTTCACTTATATCGAAGCCGTCAGTTCCTGGATGTTGGATATTACCAGATACGCAAAGAAAACCATCAGTTTGTAATACACGAATTTATTTTTAGTGTTAAAATTATTGGCGACAAAAGACGCCACCTATGAACCATGTTACGGTATAAATTAACTAAACTATGATGCATGTTCGCTTAACAAACTATTCATATAAATTTTTCGACATTTGGTTCGTGAAAAAATGATTTGATTTCATTTAATGGGGTTTTACGTCCCAAACAAGAATATTTTACTTATTTCGAGACGTCATCAGCTATATAGGTGAAGTGGCAGAAATTTTTATCTTTGCAGTGCGCTTAGGGCAATTGCAGGGGGGATTTTTTAGCGTGCCATGCTTGCTATGACAAATGTCATCTGTTTTTAAAGTCTCCTCCAAAGGATCCCGTGAATTTCATTTCTAAATACCGAGAGCTTGGCAAAAGAACAGCCACTTCCAATTTTGAATTTATGGTCAGACCAGGCCAAGATTCGAAACCCGACCTCCCTTAAACTAAGATGTAGTAGTGGTCGTTCGCGAAAAGAAATTACTTTTAATATTAAACTAATCAAAATCACGATGACCATGAATCGTGGTCAATCAACTTATAATAGAATGAAGAGTGTATGCCAAGCTATATATATCAAGTTTCATGAGCTTTTGTCTGATGACAAGAATATGTTTTTGAAAAATGCAAATTCAATTATACACGTGAACTCTCTAAAAGGAAGCCGGGTGCTACGGAAGAGTAAGCACTTGTTGTCTAGCTAGGTAAATACAAAGGCCAAAAAAACAAACTTTAAAAAGATCCCAGTCCTTCAATCCGCTTATATTACAGATTCTAGTTTCTAGGCAAATTCATGCATAACCAAAAATTTTCTACAAATAATTTTGATTTTAAATTGACGGTCTCGTTTGTCACCGAGTTATATTCAAGGTCGAAAAAGCTTAGCAAACATCGGTAAAATGTTTATGTGCTTATGCTATCTATGAAGTCAAGAAGATTTCTGTTTATTGTAAGTTGTTATAATGTTTTGCCGCTTAAGATCTCTCTGAACATAAATGAGAGTAATGGTAAGTCGGTTTCGAAAACTTGGTAATTTCATGAGCTTAGGTTTCTTTAAACAGAGTTTTAATTTGCTACATCCTTCTTTTACATAGGATGTTTAGAGCTATTTAAGTAACGGTTATTGCCTTGGTGGACTTTCAAGCTTTTACTCTTTCGGTTGGGGAAAAGAATTTAAAAAAAAAAAAAAAAAGGTTTTCAAACTTTGGTATTGAATGAGCGTCAAATTCAACCAGCTTGCAAATCTGATTAGTTCCAACGGCCTTTATATTTAATTAAAATCTCAGGAACGTGTTTAAAGGATTTATATTAAAGAGCTTTAAATGGAGGTTAAAGAATTGGATTTGATTGGATAAATGGTTTCTAACGACCCAGTTTAGATTCTTTACAAATCAAGGCGATCAGTTATGGGATGTAGTAAAAACCAGAGTACCAGAAAAAGACATCTATTTTTAACATGGGAATTAACAATCTTTCTAACACTAGGACAGTCCGAGCCTGATTCGAACCTCAGTGGTGAAAAACACTGTGATACGTTAGTGCGCGCTTTAGGTCACTCGGTCAACGAGACTCTGAGTTAAAAGGAAAAATACCTTAAAATAATTGTAGACAAAAACTATTCCTTTAAAAATTTAAACATTGGATGTAAAAATATCTTAAAGTTAATATAGGATTAAGGAATAACGCCTCATGGAAAGAGCAACAAGAGGCATGAGGAGTTCCGAGTAGTATTTTGGCTAATAACCCTAAATGAATGCGACCAATCACAACAAAGCAAGTGATCCGAATCAGAAATATTTAAGTCTCTCACGAGATTTAATCGAATATGTCACGTATCCCGCTGAACATATAATTCATTATTGGTTTTATGAGCCTTTGCAGGTAAAAAGTGATAATAGAATTTATTCCGAATGCGATAATTATTATATTCAATTTAAACAAAAAAGTCTACCAGAACAATTTGTCCATCATCCATTTTGATAATATAGTAACTAAGATGTATACTTGCAAGCAAGTATATTTCTGCGTATCAGCTCTCTAAAGTGGTGCTCCAAATAGCGAAGGAAATTACAAGAAAGAAACAAGAGGCCCATGGGCCTTAACGCTCACCTGAGGATATGGCCAAAATCAATGGCAAAAATACATCCAATATTCTAATATACATGCCTATAAAAAAGTTAAATAGTTTCCAAGATAATGAACAATTTCAGTCTTTTTATGCATCTATGACCTTGACCTTTGAACGTATGACCTTGAGTCATATATCAAAATGATCGTCATGTCAATACCTACAATATTCTGATATATACGTCTATACAAAAAGCTAATAATTTCCAAGATAATTAACAATTTCTGGCTTTTTATGCACCTATGACCTTGACCTTTGAATGTATGACCTTGAGTCATATATCAAAATGATCGTCATGTCAATACCTACAATATTCTGATATATGTCTATACAAAAAAGTAAATAGTTTCAAAGATAATTAAAATTTCGGACTTTTTATGCACCTATGACCTTCACCCTTGAACGTATGACCTTGAGTCATATATCAAAATGATCGTCATGTCCATCTTTACTATATTCTAATATATATGCCTATGAAAAAAGTGAACAGTTTTCAAGATAATCAACAATTTGAGTCTTTTTATGCATCTATGACCTTGGCCTTTGAACGTATGACCTTGAGTCATATATCAAAATGATCGTCATGTCAATACCTACAATATTCCGATATATATGTCTATAAAAATGTTAATAGTTTCCAAGAGAATTAACAATTTAAGTCTTCTTTTGCAGCCATGACCTTGACCTTTCAACATATGGCCTTGAGTCATATATCAAAATGATCCTAATGTCAATACTTACAATATTCTAATATATATGCCTATGCGAAAAGTTATAGTTTTTATAAGCAAAAAATAACATTTCAGGGGCAACAACTCCTATATGCATTATCATATAGTTACGAAACTTTGTATCTTTTTGAATTTTGTCATTCTGAACATTTTCACAATATTTTGATATTATATATCTTTAAAATTTTTGAAGAAAATAGCCTAAAACTGCAAAATTACAAACTAGGTCATGACCTTGAACTTTGACCTTGACCCCATTTTGAAGGTTTCTTTAAGAAAAAGTCAAAACTGAAAACCCCATGTCATTATCTGTTCAAGTAGTCAAGTTATAACAATTTGAAGCCATTTCACGAAATTTTTAAAATTAAACGCAAAAACGCGTAACCTATTTTTCAACAAAATTTCTAGAGAAGCCAAATATCACATCAGATTTTTTCTCCCATCATCGGTTTCGGAAAAGATTTTTTAAGATTTTTGGACCACTAGGTCACCTTGACCTAGTTTTGGTAGCCATGGCAACGCCATGAACAAATCTGAATTGCACCGGCCCATATATGCTTCTGACTAAGTATCATTGAAATCTGTCCAGCAGTTTTGGAGGGGAAGTAGAAAATAGGTGTTAACGACGCACACACGCACGCACATACACACGCCGTGCCATGCCGTAGGCTCACATGACCTTTCGGTCAGGTGAGCTAAAATCCCAATGGTCAAACCCCTAACAGTTAGAAAAATTTTAACCCGATCGAATAAGAAACGAAGGAGATAATACCTCTGAAAAAATCTGTCTTGAGTAACATCAAGATGTCTGCTGATACGCAGACATAATAAGGTTCTAGCTGTTGAATGTATAGTTACAGTACATGTTCATTTAATGATGAAACTGAATCCCACAAAGTCTTGAAAATAAGTTATGAATGAGATGGAATGAAAGTGTAAAATTTGTGTAAAACTAAGGTTTGTTCCCTCGTGCAAAGCATTCCTTAGCTGGATTTGGATTTATATAATTTTCGAACTTTAGATTCATTAATTTCCAACTGTTTGGCTTATGTTTTTTATTATCAAACTTTTCGGTCTTAGTTATACTGATGGGAATGGATTTCTGAAATGTGCACATCTGGCACATCAAAATTTATCTGGTATTTGTGTTATATTTTTACTACTCATGAGCGGGTACCGCTTAGTGTCTCTGATGAGGAATGAATTTCCGAAATGTACACATCGGCACATCAAAATTTAACTTGTATTTGTGTTATATATCTAACTTTTTATAAACATTATTTAAAACTAAGGTTTGTTCCCTCATACAAAGCACTCCTTAACTGGATTTAGATTCATATAATTTTGGAACATTAGATTCATTAATTTTCAACTGTTTGTCTTATGTTCTTTATCTAACGAACGTTTCGGCCCTTAGTGTCACTGATAATGAATGATTTTACGAAATGAGCACATATGGCACAACAAAATTTAACAGGTATTTGTTACATATTTCTATAAGGAAAATTGCAATAAATATCTAAAAATGAGAGAGAGAGAGAGAGAGAGAGAGAGAGAGAGAGAGAGAGAGTAGCTTTTGTTACCAGAAATGAAATAGTGACCGCCTCGATGGCTCAGATGGAAATGGTTCGTCTCCCGAAATTAAAAGAATTGACTGTGGTTGACCCGGTGTCAGAATAATGTGACTGGGTAGGTCTTTGTATAATTCTCCAGTCACTACTAGTAGACTCTGATCTCGCACATTCAAGATATCTAAGGGTGTGTGCTAGTAAATATATAACACAAATACCAGTTACATTTTGATGTGCCAGATGTGCACATTTCGGAAATCCATTCCTCATCAGTGACACTAAGACCGAAAAGTTTGATAGATAAAAATCAAAAGCCAAACAGTTTAAAATAATGAATCTAAATTTCCAAAATTATGTAAATCCAAATCCAGCTAAGGAATGCTTTGCATGAGAGAACAAACCTTAGTTTTAAATAAATTTCAAATTTTATACGGCTGAAAAGTTTGCTAATTGGTACATTTTCTGACAGCACAAAGTACTGCCTACTTAGAGTTATGAATACCCTCAGGGAGTTTTACTCCACCAGCAGCGGTAACCGCTCAGGGGTAGTAAATATATAACACAAATATAAGCTAAATTTTAATGTACCATATGTGCACATTTCGGAAATCCATTCCTCATCAGTGAATGTTAAAGCTAGACAATAAAAACACTATCGCATCTCAAACATACACGAACTTGTCCTTAGAGCTTAATTAACTTTCTCTGATCGTGAAGAGTTTGAAAATTACTGCTGCGAATCAAGTGTATAAGAAACAAGCGACCAACAATAGAAACGTGTTAAATGCGGCAAAAATACCTATATTAACACTCAATGAAATTTTCAACTGAAACAAAAAGGTAAACAAAAACCAAAGTCAAAGAGTTGAAATCAGAACAGAATAAGAGAAAGAAAAATTATAATTCAGTATTATTGCAGCTATTTGCGGCTAGAAAATGTTAAAAATATAACAGTACATATAAAGCATGTCATGTTTTTAGATCAAATGTAATAGTTTTTAAAACAACCGCTAAACTGTGAAAAAAACCATAATTTCAAAGTTGTTATAATAAAAGTCTGGATAATACATAATAAAAATTATATTTTATTGAACAAGTTTATTTTTCTGAATGAAGTTTAAAAATTGTTTGTTCACTAATATTTGTAAAAAAAAAAAATCTTGCATTGATAATGCTGAATAAAAAGTATCCCTTGTTGGTGTCAATATCTTGGAAGAAATTGTTGATAGGAAAAATGACGTACAAGTCTATCGGGACGGTCAGTTCTGGAAACGATGACGGAAAAAAACCGGAAATACCCGGAGTAAACCACAGATCTTCGGCAAGTTGACAGACTTCCTCACATTCGGATCTGTTTGAACAGCGTCCAAAGCTAGCCGGCTGCATTTCATTTCAAAGCGCTGAATACGACTATGCTACCAAAGTCCTTTGGCACTATCTCGACTGCGCTACAATAGAACAAGTACCTTACAGTCAAATATTAAAACAAGTATTAAAGTAGTGTTTTTTTTATATAATAAATTTGTCAAAAACTGATTTGTTTAATGTTGTTTGAATCACAAAGTTTCATGCAGCATTACTCGACAAATTAAAACATATTAATTTTAATAAAAATAAAAATAATTTTGTTTCAAAATGGCAATGTTAAGTAAGTTCAAACATAATTCCTCCCCCACCGTATGTGGTGTGATATAAAATATTTCTCTGTTGTAACTCATAAACGCATGCAATCTAAAAAGGCGTGAGTTAAACTAAACTAATGTGATAATAAAGTATAAAAATTGAAACTTCTTAATGACTATTGAAACTTTCCATCATCAATTTGCAACAGTTGTTAAAAAATAAAGCTAAAACTTTTTTTTTGTCTACGATACTAAGAAATTAATTACTGAATCTCAGTAATTTAAATCTCTATTATTTTGCTTGATTGTTGTAATTTTTTCTGATTGCCTTTTGTAACAAACATAATTTCAAAAACAGGTGTCTATTTATCTATCATGAACAAAAAGGTATCAATTTTACGAGAGACATTCAACTGGCATTTTTGTTATATATTTACTACTCCTGAGCGGGTACCGCTGCTGATGGAGTAAAACTCCCCGTGGGTATCCACAACCCAGTAGGCAGTACTTTGTACTGTCAGAAAATATACCATTTAGCAAAATTTTTGCTGTCTTAAATTGTAAAATTTGTTTTAAACTAAGGTTTGTTTCCTAATGCAAAGCATTCCTTAGCTGGATTTGGATTTATATAATTTTGGAACTTTAGATTCATTAATTTCCAACTGTTTGGCTTATGTTTTTTTCTATCAAACTTTTCGGTCTTAATGTCACTGATGAGGAATAAATTTCCGAAATATGCACATCTGGCACATCAAAATTGAACTGGTATTTGTGTTATATATTTGAACATTCAGTTAAGTATATAAAACACATGTCTCTTTTTTTCTTATCGAAACAAACTGTATTCAAACCTTTAAAAAAGAGATTGCCATGTTAATTAATTTCGATAAACCAGAAAAATGAAAAAAATATAATTTCCTTATTTTACAATATAATTTTGAATCTGTAAATAAAACAAAAATGTACAATTTTGATTATCTCTCTTGCACTGAAGATATCTAAGGAAGAGACTTGATTGTCAGTGTAGAGTAGCAGTGCTTTTTGTGCCTGGTTTCTAATCTCACTGGTGACGATTCATACATCAAATTTATTATAAAATCGGAAAAAAAGACAGGCAATGCAATAATATTGGTTTAAAAATTTTGACCGGTAAATCTGTGACGGACTGACGTTTTAAAGGGCTGGATAAACGGAAGATAGCAATTTTTATTTTTAACATAATATATATATATATATATATATATATATATATATATATATATATATATATATATATATATATATATCCTTCTACAACATACAAATATATGTCCAAATCAATTTCACAATCCCAACAGTCCCAAAAAGTACGTTTGACCGGGTGCATCGGAAAGGTTGTCAAGTCAGCTGTGACTACTGGCCGTAAAGGTCAACTCTCGGGCCCTCGGCGACAGGAGCTGTCCATAGTTCTTTCGCCTGCTCGGTAGCCGAGTCTTGGTCACTAGCTAACGAGTGGTCGAGCTATTAAATCTGAGAGAAATAATTGTATATATAATAATGATTAAATGTATCACTTGGTAATGATAAGAACTTTAAGTGCAATTAAAATAAATAAAATAATAATAATAATAATAAATTTAAAAAAATAATAATTAATTAATTCAATAAATAAACAAATAAATAAATAATTAAATAAATGAACGGTGGAAAAGAAACATTTGTGATTTTTTTCCATTTATAATCCATTATGGAGCGGGATTTTAAAAACACTGGACTACTACCATCGCAGTTTTGATTTAGTCATTAAATGTACCTATACAGGTTAACATCAGGTGTCACAATCCTAATCTGTTAACCCCTTTTCATCATCATATACTTGGGCTTCAATAAACAACTTTCAGAATGTCGAACAAACAGAGTTTTATTTAGACACGTTTTCTCCGAGATCGGCCAGACTCCCACACCTGTCATCAAACATTTTGATTTAGAAGTAGTCTAAAACGCTGCAGAAACTTGTTTACTGACACTGTTGATATATGAATATTATCTTTTCTACTTATTTTTCTACTGATCTCTCTTTGACATACTCCAGAGTTATATAATCTCACACTTTTCTCTCTAAAATATGGCGATATACGTGTAACTGCATGCATGTATACTGAACTGACGTTTTCTAGCTAACGATCGAGGGGTTGAGTGGCCAAAAAGTGCCGAGGAGCCGAGGAACCGAGAGGCCGATAAGGTGTTGAGCAGCCGAAAAAGTGCCGAGCAATCGAAAAGTGGTCGAAAATCAGCCGAGCAATGGCCAGTAGCTGCCGAAAAGGTGCCGAACTGCAGATTACTATTAGCCAAGATATAACTGCCGAGGGATCGAGATGAGCTGTCGAGTCGGCACTAATTCAGTACTAAAGTGTTATATATTCGAAAGGCCTGTACTGTATTCTAAAAGTTCGCACAAACTCAGTTATTCTGTAATACAGATTTTGACTGAACTAAAAGAAATTTATTGGTTTTATAAGGTATCGAATTAGACATTTGAAGGCGGAGAAAGAAATTTCTGACTGGTACAGAGTGAGTCCGTCAAAGATTCAGCAATGTCTGGTCGATAAATGACTGAAATCGGCAAGGTAATTATCTCAAAGGTCATAGAAACATATGAAAATGATGGCAGATGTACGATTCCTGATATTGCCAACGCTGTTAGCATTTCGCCCTCGCGGGTGCATTTCATTTTGAAGCGTATTTCAAAGTTTGTAAGATTTCTGCCAGATCGATCCCGCATATATTGACAGATAACTAAAACCTGAAACGAGTATAAACCGCTAAGCAATTGCTCAAAATGTTTCCCAATTTCAATTAAAGGCAATTTGTAAACGTTGAACACTGATTCTCAATAAAAGTTAGCATTTGTGAACGCAAAATGTCAAAATTTCATTTGTATATTTCACTAACCATTCGTCATTTGATCAAAAGTTAAGTGAAGGAAGTAAACAAATCGCATAAAATAATTAAGTAATCTTTCAAACTTTGTCTGATTTTGGTAAGCGCAAATAACAAGTTGATTTGTGCAAAAATGTCGGTTGAAATGTACGTTAAATGAAACACCATGTCAATTATATTCTTATATTAGGTATTAGGTACATATATAATGGTAGTAACATATAAACTTATATAGGTAAGTACTTGTGCCAACTTTTCACACTTTTCATTGTAAGTAAAAATCAAATTAAACAGAAATATGATGGTAAGAACTTGTGAATAAAAAATTGCATTTATTAGTATTTTTAGTTTGAAAAAATTATATCATTTTGTAGTAACTTCACAGATCATAAATTATAAACAATTCTTATTCAAAGTGTACCAAAGCAATCTGTCATATGATTAAAATACACATTTGTCATGTATCTTGAAAGTTTCCTTAAGAAGAAAATACGAGTATCAATCAAAGAATGTCACTGTAATGTAACGTACATTTCAGTTAAATTAGGCATTGCGATAAATTATATGTAGTATGTATTAAATCAACGCAATCAGATTTAACTCTTTTAATATTACTATTAAAACACAATTCATGAACTCCATGTGGCCAAATGCATTGTTCTCTTGAAATTCGAAACATGTAACGTACATTTCTGTAAGGTAAGTATTTTAAACAAGACTATCCGTCCTTTTAAACACAATTAAGCTAAAACTTTTACATCCACTTAGAATGAACAATTGGTAAAATAATTAAAACCAAAAACCGATTGTTGTTTCATTTGTCGCATTGTTAATACCGTTTCAATGGATTCCGGTAACGTACATTTAATTTTCTGTAACTTTTATATCTTTTGCAAATGATTTCATTGTCTGCATTGTTTAACTTGAACATGCGTTTAGATTTACCAGTTGCACATGGTTGGGATATTTTACATAGCATATATTGCTGTGAAATCCAAATAATATCGGACTGATTGGGCCACTGAAACAACTGTTTCTTCTTTTCCATAAAATCAATTTTGTACTCATTATCATCAACATCCACCTCCAGAATCCTCCCAACATACCACATTCCCTCATAAACCGCTGCCACAAAGTCACCAACCTCAAACACATCTTGCACAATATCATTATCAGCCTCACTACTTCCTTCTTTTCTCGTTCTAGACTTACATATTTCCATATTCTTTAGTTCCACATTCATTGTATTCTCTATCTCTCCTTCTACCCAACCCATCACACGGCCCCTTGCCATGACCAACCTCGAAGTAATTCCAGTGTGCAGAGAGGCCATACAATTATTTGTGGTTAGCCACGTTAAGAAATATACTTTTATTGCGATATTGGCTGGTAGGCCCGTCTGTCCAGTAGTGTACTTTTTTTACACCGGGTACAAGGGTTTTAATTTCAGGAATAATCTGGTCTAAAATTGCAAGAATGGTTGTGCTTGAATGGCTCATTTTGTCAGAAACAATTACAAAGCTTTTATGGGTCAAGTCATTATTCTGGTCTCGATAATAACATACAACAGGATGGAGAGTCACTCCAGTCACATTCCAATATGCACTCTGGATTTCTTCAACTGTTTTGCATGAATAATTTTCTGCAAAATCCATCTGGAGAATAACTTTTAATATCTGTAAATTATCTTTCAAAATACGCATTTGATTGTACTGTCTTTTCACTCTGGAAGCGTGTTCTTTGAATTCTTTCTTCATGTTAACCACTATTTCAATAAACTTTTCTTTTTCTGCTTCTACTTCTACAATACGCATGAATTTCTTTGTTTTCTCTTTATCGCGTACTTCAACCCTCTTCCACTGTCCGTATACAACCTTCTCTGGTAATTTTGCAAGTAGTTCTTCGTTTGACGGTTCATCGCTTTTCAGAAAACTATCTGGATTTGTAGGTACTTTAATATCATGTTTTCTCAAAGTTTTTAGTAAAAGCGCCATATTCTGATGCTTTGTGCATAAACAAGAGCTTCTGCTAATGAACGATGGTCAAAATATGTTTTGGTCTCATTCTACGAAACGTTGCAAGTGACATTTTAATACTTGGGTTCTCTGACTGAAATTTCACGTATAGATTGGCCAAATAATCATTTAACATCCGCTTCTGTAGTTTCTGTCCGTCTGTAGATTTATAATCTGATTTTCCTGGTTGCATGCGACTGTTGTCATCGCGTTCATAAAATGACTTAACTGTATCGCTAAATGCTTGTTGAATGCGATGTCTTCTTTGCTTTGATATACTTATCCACTTCCCTCTTACTTTGCTTAACATGCCTCTGTTTATTCCTGTTCTATCACTTATCCATCTTAGCCCTTTGTATTTCTTCAAAATTTTACCACTGACAATAATATTAATGACTTGCAACTTGCCCTTTGAACGTCCAATATTAGCTTTTGCCGCTTGTATTTCCTGCAACAAAACATTCCCCATTAAAAGTTGTCGTCTTATTTTACCTGTTTGTGCCTCAGTCAAACCTGCTTTCCTCATATCACTTTCAGTCTTGCTTCTTGGTGTTTTTTGGTGACTCTATATTAATATTCATTCTGCGCTGTCTTTGATTTCTCCTTTGTAATGTCTTGTACTTTTTAGTTATTACATCATTCCTTTGTTTCAGTGCTTTAATCTTTCTGTGTGCTCTGGCTAATGCTCGACTTATCCTCTTTCTAGTGCCGGGTCTCCTTGAATTCGGAAAAAGATTCACAACTAATCTTTCTTGTGATGTTGATGGACCTATACTCTTATATCCGCTTGTGTCTAGCTCAGCTGAATTGTTGTCCTGCTCAGCAAACGCCAAATCTTCTGCCTTCTTCTTAAGTCTATGTCTTTTTACATTCTCTCTGTTTTTCTTGTTTCTTTTTTCTCTTTCCTTTTTAGTAAGCTGTTGACTTGGAACATAATACGTCATTCTTCTTTTTCGTTCTTTAGCTAAAAACTTTTCTCCCTCAGCTTTCTTTTTTCTTTCTCTATAACCCTTTCGTATCTCTGCTCTCGTTTTCCCCATTGTCCTGAAATTTTATTTAAATACAATACTGTTATATTCAGTTTCCAAATCAATCGGATTCTTGTTATGTACTGTACGTTACTTTGAGTTGAAGTGTACGTTACTGTGAGTTGAAATGTAAATTACCATAATAAACACATTAAATTTTCAATTGTTTAAAGCAATTTACATCATATATTCATTTATATTCAGTAAACGAGAAACAAGAAAGTTAACAATTGGTGCAAACAGTTATTCGATTTCTCCCTGAAGAATATTGGTTTACATATCACTGTTTATATATTGCTAATGAAGTGTTTAGGTTTCAATCTTAAGCTAAATTAGTATTTGATGCATATGTAAATGCAATTTTTATGCAATATAATAAATTAACAAAAGTGATAAAAGAAGTTTTTGGTAATCCTTTATGGGAATCTATGATTAACAACAAAACAAATTGTGTTGTTAAATGTTGAAATGTACGTTACAAATTACAAAGTACGTTACACTGGGAAATTAAAGCAATAATAAATATAAAATGATAACGAATAATGACATGTAATGAAGGACTACATACATATTTTTGTTTTATGCTTAAGGCTTGCGAATAGCAAGTTGTATGTAAATATATATATTTATCTAAAAATGTATAATTACCTAATTCTACGTATATCTGTAACAAATTGTCTGTTTAACCTTCAGCCAGCCGGCTTGACTTAAAATTACAAATGGCTGTTTGAATTTGACCTCGTGGCAACTTTAAATGGAGCTACAAACACATTTCATGTTAGTTTCGCATCTTCACATAGAGTACATTACACTCACGTACATTACATTTTACAACAATTTTAACCTGCGTTTTGATGTATATTGGTAATAATGGTTAAAATACAATATGAAATCGCGGTAACACTGCAAAGAATATATTAAATAAAAGTAATACATTTTTATTTAAACCATTATGTAAAAAAGCACGGTATCGTACATTACATCCTTAACCATAACCATGAACCAAGCTTTGGTTTATTAACTGATATATCGTTTACAAGACACATCTCACATATTATGGTTTATATATTTCTTTTATGGTATAGTGGGTGTTATTTTTATTGTAATACTCCATATGTATATATTAAAATTAAGGAAAAACCGTCTGATCTATATGTCGACTAGGCCGAATATTTATAAAATACAATATATGGCGACAACCCTTTAAATCCAAAAATACAGTTAGAGTCGTGCATGTTAAATGATTACAGTATACTTTTCAAGTAATTTGTATTATATGTTTTCCATAAATAAAAACAGCAATTTGAGTTTAAGTAATTACATGGCAAACTGTAAGGTTTTCATTATGAACCCTTCACTGGCGACAGTAACGTACATTACAATTTAGAGACGATTGTCACAAAAAGTTTTAGAAAAAGGATAAAGATGCTCGAAATTCTGTTTTTGGGAAGCAACCTTGTCATGTTCTTGCCTTTGGTGACTTTAATATCACTATTTGCGGGCTATTTTAATTGCTATCGGCCGGCGACTTTAATACTAACATTTATTGAGAATCAGTGTGTTACTGGTGACGAAGCATAGGTTTACTTTTTCGAACCAGTCAGAAAAATTGGAAACAAAATATGGTTAGTTAAACACTTTAGAAGGTCTGTAGTTGCAAAATGAAGCATAAGCACAAAGAAAGTTCTTTATAGCATATTTTTCTAATGTGATTGTATAGCCGTACAAATTCCGGTGCCGAAGGGCAAAAGTGTTTCAGGTCGATATTACCAAGATGTTATACTAAACGAAAAAATATTATCTTAAACAACACCCTGTGACAGGATTTAGGCGTGTTCGTCTATATTATGATAATGTTCCATTATTTACATCTGAGCTTGTGAATCAATTTTTGAAGTCGGAGAAGGTTACCTGCCACACCCTCCATACTTTCAGATATAGCCCCGTGAGATTTGTTCCTATTTTCGAAACTGAAAAGTTCTAGTCGTGGTTACAAGTCACAACAAGCCTTTGGCTCAACCATCACTTTACCTAAATCAGAGTACCGTAACGCATTTCAGAAATGCATTCAGAGAGATTTATGAATATTAAAACGCGGAGAATACTTTGAAGGGATGTAATATCGTTTCAATATTTGAATCGAATGCTTTTGGGATATTGTACAATACACATTACTTATCGAACAACCCTCGTGTGTATTTTTTTCCTATATATGTATTGATTTTCACATTGGTGCATCAAAGCTTTTACATGTTAATTCCTTTATATGGCTATGTGAGAAAATGTTATAAAAAAGCTAAGACCGTCAACGGAAATTTAAAAAGCAGAAGAAACTCTGGATTTTTACTTTTTTAAGAACGAATTTCTTAAAAAAACATATTTCTTAATTATGAATATAATAAACTTGCAAGGCTCTTAAATGCTGATTTAAATAGTTTTTAAAATAAGCCACTGGTTGAAAAATAAACGGGTACGTAAGAGGCGCGCTCAAATTACTTTAATTGTATATAATTATTGTTTCAATTATGTTTCTATCTTTCGCTGTCTGTCTTATTTGGCTGTTTCTGTTTTTTATTGTGTGGTGCTTTGATTTCGTTGATTGTTACTAAGGTTATTATTCCCAGTTAAACAATTTTTTTCTTTTAAGAGTAAAAGTTGAATAATTGTTGAGATCGCAGAACCTATGCTTCAGCCCGAATTCGATTTTGTGGGTTTTAACACAAGGTTGGACATTGGTAATCACAAAACGGTGTTTTCGATTCCGATAACACTTGAGGTGTTCTTTTATGAAGGACCTAAAATGTTCCCTAAAATTACTGATAAAGCATTTCTATCCTTGCAATCTCGGACAAGCTATTGAAATTTAACACAATGGCGAGCAATATCACAAAGATTTTTATACGACTTTTTTACAGTTTCGCTGCTATGTCGCCTGTTTGTTATAATATCATAATATGGATACTATGGATTTCAGAATATGTAAAAAGTAAATTGTCATTAATGAAAAATTGTTAAGAAAGGGGCCTCGGTGGCTGATCGGTCTAAAGCTTTTGCTAACGGATTAAAGTGTATCCCACCGCCAGTGTTCAAGTCGCACTCCACCAGATCCTCGTTTGAGAAAGTTTGTCAACTCGCATGAATGCCGAAGGTCGGTGGTTTTTCTGAGCATGCCCCCCCCCCCCCCCCCCAACCATCCAAAAAAAAACTTACCTCGATATAAGTGAAGAGTCTAGCTATTTAGAGAAAAAATCATATAAAGACAGTAAAACAAATGTTTAGTCGAAAAATTAAAGCTTTCCATAATGTATGACATCCTCACCAGCTTCTTATAGAAGCAAGCAACATGGATTAATAAGTTGTACTTTTGTTTCTAAAAACTGGAAAATTTTTAATAACCGCAAATTAAAATCATTTTAACAATTAATTTTTGAAAATTAATCATTTAAAAAAATGAATATGCGATGAATATGATATACATTATTATGAATTGTTTGTATTGAAAATTTTTTATTAATTTTTTTCCATTGTAAGGTTAATCTTCTGAGGTTAAAAAGAAAAAAAATGATAATGATGTTTCAAACTATTTACAAGTAACAGAATATACAGTATATAATTCGGTCTAGACCAAGATCTTTTTTTTTTTGAACTTTGAAGTTACAACTTAGCGTATTGTTTCTTATAATTAACAATGTAGTTCTGCAAATAAATATACTTTATTGATATTTTAAAGCTGCATTAAGTTTACCAAATTTCTGATTTTTTTTTTATTTTCTAAAAATATTTTTTTTAAAAGTAGATATCTTCTAACCACGATCCGTGACATTCATTTTCTAAAATTTCATTTTTTTTAGCTGTAAATAAACGGAATCCTCTGACCGGTTGGTCAGTGTTCTACGATGGTAATTATGAGCTTGGAGCATGCGCACGGATGTACGGAAAAGCCTAGAATCGAAAGTGAAACATGACAGATTGCATTAATTGTCCTTCATTAATATCCAGATGTATTTGAAATGGTGTTATTTTTCCCTTATTAAGTCACAAATGACAAATTCAACGAAGTTCTGTGTTTAATTTATCGTATTTCAACATTTTGAAAGTTGTGTTTAAATGACCCGGGTTTTGATGACGTAACCATGCTCTAATATTAGATCCCAAATGCTGCATCTCGCTGGGTAAATACTGTAATTTCTGTATTTATTCGAGCTTTTATCGTTGAACCAAATGTAACATTGTTCATTGGGACATCATTAATTAGATTAGCACCGTTTTATTTTTTTTTCTTTGGAAAACTTAATGCAGCTTTAAATGTAAAGCCATTTCTCTATTTAGATTGAAGTAAAATGTTAAATGTTTTTGTTTTGACTATTTAGAACTAATCTAGCCATAGATAACTCGGTCAAGTAATATGGATAAAGATAACTATACGAATCATAATTTGTAATATTTTGTTTAAGAGACAGTGGTAATTGTTACCATTTGCATTATTCCGTCATCTGTCGTCTGATAAGATCTCTCTTACACAGACGCTCACAAATAAATATTCTAAAAAAGGAAAACGACATTGACTAAATTTTAAGATCGTCTGCGCACAAAATATGAACGCGATCACGAGAAGGAATTAAATTTGAGCAAGCAGGAATTACTAGTGTTAGAAGATGGCTTGTTAGAACAAATACAAATTGTTTGCAAAAATGAAGACATTATTATACCTGACGAGATGAACATCTCCAACCAAACTGTAGAAAAAATGGTTCCGTAACATGTTCTGTAGAATCAATTACTTCTTCGTCTCTCAAGGAGACAAGATAAATTTATTTGTATGCATCCCACATGGATATTTTTAAATGTTCTTTTCTGCAAAAGGTGTAAATATTAAACACCATAGATGGCGCTTAGACACATGAAGCACTGCTTTAATAATTACTATATATACACAATCATAGATTTATATATTTATATATGAGGAATAAATTTACGAAATGTGCACATCTGGCACATCAAAATTTAACTGGTATTTGTATTATATATATGTCCATGAATAGGCATGAAAAAGAATTCAAATTATAGATATCCAAGGGTTGCTCTTATTCATAAAAATATGCTTCAGCTTGGATTTTCGAATTTTTCTTTCAGTAGGGTGTGTTAAAGGGTACCTGTAACGATTTTCAGTTTTGACGTGTTTAATTCTCATACTTAAATATGGTTTTAACAAAAACATAATAAAACTTCATCCCGAAATAAGGAAGCAACTGTAAATTTCAAATACAAGTAAATATGATATATACATTAATTTATATAAATGATATATGTAAATTTTTACATCGCCATTATTAGTTTTCATGGTAAATGAAAAAAATATATATCTACATGTTAGATTTGTTAGATAAAAATAACAAAAAACCCTTTAAATTTAATTGAGGAAATAAACACGGTTTTAATTGAAATGGGATATTTTAAAAATAAAATTGATATTGATATTTATCCAGAGTATGTACTTATTATATTTTAAAAAATAAATAACTACAGGACTTTAAAAAGATTCAAAATGTGACATTGTTAAACAAAGCCGAATAAGATTAGTCAAAACATGCGATGAGCACCAAGGAAGTCATAAGTGAATATTTGACTGTATAAATTTGATTGGTCTGCATTGTATTATTTTTGTTCTTTCAGAGGAAAAGTCAAAGTTTAATAAAACAATCGCCACTTTCTATGGTACATGGCCGACATCTAGTGGTAGGCATTTCCAAAGTTCTTTCCATCACCCGCACCATCAAGTGTCATATACTAATAAATGAAGTTGAAAGAATAATAAGAGTAATAATTAGATTAATGGTTTCTGGTTATTATTGTGTGATTCATGCTCGTGTTCGTGTTCTTCGCTCTATGTCTCTGTTGAGTAGTCTGTATGTGTACCTGCCTGGATGTGTAAATATATAATACAAATACCAGTTAAATTTTGATGTGCCAGATGTGCACATTTAGGATCTTAATTCCTCATCAGTGACACTAAGCCCGAAAAGTTTGAAACATAAAAGATATAAGCCAAACAGTTGAAAATAATGGATCTAAAGTTTCGAAATTATATAAATCTAAATCCAGCTAAGGAATTCTGTGCATGAGGGAACAAAACTTAGTTTTAAATTAATTTCAAATTTTAGACGACTGAAAATTTTGCTAACTGATGCATGTTGTTTTGTCTCTTGTGTGTGCAGATGATTGTGCTTAAGTGATTAAAACTCTCGCTTTATGGCTAAAATGTTTTTAATTATTAAATATTAATTATTTTCAAGTAGATTCATATAACGGTCAACAGTGATTGAACCTTGTCTTGTCCAAATATATTACCATACTGTACCTGGTAGTGAATCTTATTTGACAATAATCTCTTTAGTAAATTCTTAAATTGTTGAATAGTATTTATTCCGGGTAGATCTTCAATAAAGTAGTCAAATGTAATTGACCCTTGTCTTTGTAAAGACAATACTAGATAGTACCTGGCACTTTGTAATATACCTGATAATAATAGCTTTAATAAGGTTATTTATACATTATTTACCAATATTATCTAATACGATGACCGAAAATAATTTTTAATAGAGGAAATACCTGGTTTGTTTATTAATAATTTTGTTTAAGCTAGCGGTAGTAAATCTGACTCAAACTTGATACCCCCTCCAGAAAATGATGTCATTGTTTCAGTTGAGAGTTCCAACGATGTTAGCATTGAAACAAAAGATTCAGTTGATTCTTTAAGCCATACCAATAGCGAATCCGATACTGGCAGTGAATCTGATGAACCAGTAACAAAAGTTTTTGTACCGGATAGCAGACTGTTTACTAGTCAGAAACATGAAATTAATACCTTTGGCTTTACTTCAGTGCAGCAAGAGGGAAATATTATGCAAATATTGTGAATTTTGCAAATAGGACAGATGTAACACAGTTTTCTATTAATTCTTTGCATATTTATTTGTTCATTAAGCTTTGTTTAGTTGTAGTACAACCCTGTATTTTCTACAGAACTGTTGTACATCATACTTCAACTTTTCCCAAAATGGTATAAAATGACCCTAATTTTCCCAATTCCACGGGCCCCGGCCCCAGTACCAAAAAGGTGTGTGACAGCCCTGGACTTGGAATATTTTACAAACTAAAATAAAAACAATCATATACTTAGGTTCTTGTTTTTGAGATATAGGAAGAAATATCTCCGCTATCCTTTATATTTCAAATTGCTAATAAAAACTTCTAACAAGCAAAATGTGTAATAAAATTTGTGAAACTTCACAAAGACTTTGTATGTTGTAAAAACCAATTTTTTTCAATGTTTGATAAAATACAATTTAGTGTTTTTAACTCCTAAAAGAATTAATTAATATTTTCGGAATTTTAACAGTCGCCCGGTTTTAAACCACGTTGTTTGACACGCAACATTCTTCCTGAAAGATCAGTATTTCAATTTTTTGCCCAATTTGTTATAAATGAAATCGATCTGTTTCATAAAATGGATATTTTACAAGCTTATTCTGGTATCCTTATGCATATATCATCAAAATAATCATTATTATAACTCACGGAAAATTCTCAAACTATTATTGGTCAATTTCTAAACACGTGGTATAAAACAATTCACAATGTTTAAAGCAGCGGTCAACGTTGCCACGGGATATTGCAATGTTCACCGCTAGACACGGAAACCTGTGAATGTCCATCACGGAAACTACCGAGTGATCCTACTTAAGATTACGTAATCTATAGATCAGTTATTTTTACAGTTCTTTATCAGATGCAATTTCGAGAATTTGAAATAGGCTTTGTCAGAATAAAAGGTAAAGGAAATCGGTTTTTTGTTCGGTATGATAGAGTCAATAGTGTCCTTGGTTGAGGGAAATATGGAGGATTGTCTCCCCGAGAGAATATTATCTCCCGAGCCGACAGGCGACAGGCCACTATTTTTATATTAATTCGCTCAATTTCACCCAAGAATCGCCGATGAAATAACAGGTAAACCATATGCCTACACAAGACGAAATATCATCTTTAAGCTAGCTTAAAGGCGGCTTAAAGATGGCTAAAATATGTCTTTAAGCCATCTTTAAGCTATCTTTAAGCTGTTTAAAGATGTCTTTAAGCCATCTTTAAGCACGGATCAATTATTATTGGTAGAATTGAAAAGTTATTGCTTAATTAATTACTTTATTTATTTAAGACGTAAAAAAATATTTGTTTTTTATTTATAAAAAAAAAAATTTTATTTAAAAAAATTATACAAAATGATATTTTTTTAATATATTTTAAGATGTTTTATTTTTATTGATTTTTTTTATTTTTATTTTATTTTTTTTATTTTTTTATTTTTTTTTTTTTTTTGTATTTAAAAAAAATTTCATTATTTTTTATATTATTTTTTTTTTAATTTATTTATTGATTTATATTTATATTTTGTCATCATTCCCTATACTGATTACATCATAACTTGATGTATTACATCTTACCTATAACACTTGTCCTGAGCGGCGGGGCTGGAAATCGCTATCTTTAGATTGCCAGGCACTGCATCCTTATCCATTAGGCCACGGGGTAGGATGTATATACAGGGACAAATGATTTATATAAACCTAAGGAAATATGATCATGTGACCATTTCTTAAAAACCTCAAATTTTGAAAAAAATATGCAAGTTTATGTAACTTTACTCCATTTTATATATTATGATAATTTTTATTAATTTTATAGTAGAAATTAATCAATCTTTTATTCTAAAGAAAAATTAATCATTCATATATCAAAGGAAGGCAGGAATGTCAAACCCCACCTGTAATATACTTATTTATCTGACTGGCAAAATCAGTTAATTAGATTGCAAATTCAACAAATAGTTATTTTTAGACATTTATATGCATTTGTAAAATCTTATCTAAGTACACTTCTGTTGTTAAAATTGTTTTATTCATTTTTGATACTGAAAAAAAGTTATTCACACTATTTTGTAAAATGGAATTTGTTTATAATTGAAAATTCTAATTTAGTTTTTAATACTTTTCAAGAAAAATAAAAATACTAAACAAATTAGATATAAATATATTGAATAACCAATCTCAAATAAGGAAGAAAAAGAACAAATGAAGGAAAATAGACTCGATGTTTTATGAGAGCAAAGATTGTGAATTAATCAGGGATAGCTTTTACGTCGAGAGAGAGAGAGAGGTTATGTCCTGTCAAATTATAAGTTTCTACGCTTCTCTCGGGGGGTTATTAGGGGGATCTAAGAAACTGAAATGCCCATGGAAAACCACCGACATTTTTAATGTCGTCATAATATAATCTTTGTGATATTTGATTTACAAAATTCATAAATTTATAATATAAAATCGATGCAATGGGATTTAAATCTTGTGCAGACAGAAAAAACCTTGACGGAGAGAGAGAGAAAGAGAGAGAGAGATCTGTATAATGGGATATCGAAATATAAAGATATAAAGAAACAGCAGAAAAATAATATTTATAAATAGCTTATAAGCTATAAATTCATATTTGTGTAAAAATGTGTCCTCGAATTATCATCAAATTTATATGTATAAGCGATTGTTAAATAATAACTAGAAGTAATAATTTTTGAAGTATTTTGTTTTCGAGAGAAACTGCAGATTTATAAAAAGTTCGAGAAACAATCATCCATGAATAATACACTTAAAAGTTATCCCATCAAACAAATCACTTATTACCGACCCTTTACAAGGTACACTACACCTATCATCTTCAGTCCTATATGTTAATTAATTAATACTTTAGTACTTCTGGCACAGAATTAACAAATACTTCGGCGAGATAAATAACGTTTGATCATTCATTCATTCTTCTATCCATCTATCATTTCATTATTTATGTCATTATTTATTTTTCCGAACATCCATTCAATTTATTTATTTATTTATTTATCCATCCATCCAGCCATTCAACCATCCATCCATCCATCGTTATCTGGTTATGTATTAATTTAATCCCTTATCCATTCTTTATTTATTTAAATAATTAATTTACTAAATCCAACGACATGTTGCTTAATTCATCTATTGATTCATTATATATATATATATATATATATATATATATATATATATATATATATATATATATATTTATTCATTTATTAAACCAACTATCTATTCCTTTCTTTCCTTCCTTCTCTCCTTTTTTCTTTATTTTCTTTCTCTTTCTTTATTGATTTATCCATCAATCCATCAATTCACCGACTATCATTTATTTATTTATTTTATTTATTTATCCAACCATCCATGCATTTAACCATCCATCCATCCGTTATATATTTATTTTACAATTTATTCGTCTTTTATTTATTTAATTATATTATTTATTTATATATTTATTCAATCAACCATCCATTCTTTTCTTCTCTCCTTTTCTCCTTTTTTTCTTAATTTTCTTATTAATTCATCCATCCATCCATTCAACTATCCATATTTTATTTATTAATTTGATTATTTATTGATTTATTTATTTATTTATTTTTATTTATTCAACCATCCTCCCATTCTTTTCTTTTTCCTTCATTCTTTCTTTCTATATCAATTTATCGATCCATCCATACATGCATTTATTTAAGTATCCATCCTTTATTAACTTATTTTTTTTTATCTGTCCATTGAACCATCCATGCATGCATTCAACCATCCATCTACCCTTTAAATTTATTTAAGCATTTATCCATCTTTATTAATTAATTTATTTATTTATGTATTTATTTATTTTTATTTATTTTATTTATTCAACCAACCACCCATTATTTTCCTTTTCCTTCTTTCTTTCTTTCTATATCAATTTATCTATCCATCTTTATTTATTTATTTATTTTTATTTATTATATTTATTCAACCACTCACCCATTCTTTTCTTTTTCCTTCTTTCTTTCTTTCTATATCAATTTATCTATCCATCCCTACATCCATTAATTTAAGTATCCATCCTTTATTTATTTATTTATTTATTTATTTATTTATTTTAAATTGAATTATGTATTATTGAATTCGTTTTTTCTTAATTTTAATTTATTTCTAATTATTTATTGACTTCAATAAATGTATATGATGTTTCCGAGTAAAATTGTATTTTGCCGAGTCAAACAAATCACTTGTAAACTATCTACTTGCAAATCAAACAAGATTCATTTTATTTTCCGTGATTTGTATAATCTGTTACATAGTTACTACATAAATACTACTTGCACAGAACAAGATAATACCTTGGTTATCAAAACAAGTTACTTACCTGTAATTTGCAATGTTTAAATATATGTCAGTGTTTGATTTAATTCCCAATCCGATTTTTTAATTTTTAATTAATTAATAATAAATAAATAAATAAATAAATTCATTCATTCATTCATTAAAAAGAAACAAATAAATAAATAAATAAATTAGTTTGTTTCTTTTTTATTTCAACTTATTTTTATCGTTTATTTGTTTATATTTTACATTTTTAAAATGTATTCTGCAACTAACTACAGATTTCTGTTTTAAAAAGACCATTAAATGATTCATTGATTTATTTTTTAACATAATTTAATACCATCTTTAAGCCATCTTTAAGCCAAATGGTGTAAAGGAGCTTTAAATTTCAGTGCCATTAAGCCGTCTTTAAGCCTGGCTTAAAGATGGCAGTGCCTTTAAGCCATCTTTAAGCATCTTTACGCGCATCTTTAAGCTCGGCTTAAAGGTGCTTAAAGATGCGATTCCGTCTTGTGCTATTTGTTAATTTTTGTACAGAAGCAATATAAATTATTAAAAGTTTTGTCGAGAATGCTTGCTGATATTTTATGACAGTCCCAAAACTCTTAAAATTATCCAATCGTGTGAGGCCCTTAAAGTTAGTGAAAGTTCGTGTAGTATTACCTGTTTATTAGCAAAACTAAGTATAATTTTTTCATTATGTTAAATGATTATAAAAAATTAATAATAATTTAAATTTAAACAGAAAAGTATTCAAATTAAGGTGTGTCGATTTTAGACGTCGGATATTTTTTTAATTTTTGACAATTATTATTATTGATCAGTTTCATCTGATTTTATCTGGTTAAACAGAGTTACTTGGTATCGGCACCTACCTTAAAGTGGTTTTCGGTACAGTTCAAATGATTTATTCCTTGGAACTTCATTGATAGGGTACGTTTTAACCTTGGTCTTAGTAACTAGACACAAAAGTAGGCTTACCTTAATGTTTTCAAGGATGAGGTGTGACCTAAAAGTGCTTCGCTGAACATCACGTCGTTAAAAAGACGCAGAATAAGATGTATCGGGAATCTTTACCGTTCATTGAATTCTGCCTTCGTAAATGTCAAATTTTTTAGTCCTTTATCGGAAAATGCGCTCGCGTATTATTTTATGTTTGTTTTCGAACATTGAAAAAAGAAGAAAACCAATTTTGAAAGCTTACGAAATTTTGTTAGTAATGGAAGCCTCTCAACTGACGAAATTTACGAAAGAAGTTTATTTTTAAGATACGAAGTTTCGTAACTCCGAGTTAAATCTTAACTTTAGGTTACGATAAAACTTCAACCTACGAAGCTTAGTAAAACGCACACCGATTTTACTGAGGTTAGAAAAAATGGAGCCACCCTTAAACGAAAAAAAATCTTTCTTATCTATAGACTCCCAACTTTTGGAAAGATCAATGACTCTTCTACAATTTATAATATATATATATATATATATATATATATATATATATATAATATAATATAATATACAAGTTAGATCTCTGATATCACTGCACTGAAACAGTTTTTGCTCTTTTTAATTTAAACAATGGTAATGGTGATGCGCTTTTTTGGGACAAAGTAATAAGTGGTCCTCTATCAAAAAAAAAATAAGAAAAAAAATGGTGAACCAGTGTTTTTATTTTAGTTAAATACCACTTGAAGATATATTAATGATAAAAGCCACTATTCTCACATTACAATCATTTTGATATGTTTTATTTATGCTTTTGTAGCAGCTATCGTCTGTAGTTGCGAATAACTACAATTATAATTCCTCAGGCTTTGTCGAATACAGGAAAATTTGTACACATTGGTAATTGTAATTTGAGCAAACTGCAAAAACAAAACAAAAAGAAATTAAAAAAAAAAAACAAAATCAAACATGAAACTTGATACAATCAACAAGCTGTGGAAAATCTTTGATATGTAAAAAAAACCTTTCACAAAACATCATATTTTACATTAAAAGGACTTGTCTTTACTTATTTACTATGATAAAGTGCCTTATGCATTCAAAATGGATTTGGGGTTGCTGCGATTAATGCGGTATCAGTAAATGAGGTGAGTGGTCTGCGATGTTTTTCTGCGACATTGCATGTTAGTGCACTAGCATTCAGTGGCACTATTACATTGCAGATTAGAAACACCTGTATATTTACGCACCACATGTGTAAAGATTGATTTTTGAGAAAAAATCTCTCGTTACATATAGCTTAAAAACTGCTGATGAGAATTTAAACATCAGTCAACCAACCAATCAAAATTCATAATACAGAGAGCTTTCGTTATATGACTTAACAACCAAAATCAACTATTTTTGAATAACCATAATATATTTTTTATTTTTATTCAACAACTTAATATATTTCTATCTATTGGGAATCGACAAATGATTTAGATACATTTATTACATATAAAATTATTAAGGAAAAAGTATGACAAAAATAAAAATTCCATAAAACAAATTTGCTGATAGATGCCCTGATGCAGGTTTAAAACAATATTTGAAAATATTGTTACGATAGATGCAATGATGAAGGTTTAAAAATATTGTTTTGGAAATATCAACACGACGAAGTAAATAAACTATTTTCAAATAAGTATTTTTAGTTGTTATTTTTTTCATGTCACATTAATTCGGGAAACACAAAAGAGCGTTTCAAACTGAAAAATGGGAAAATCCTCTTAATATTTTTGAACAAATTCCACATTTAAATTTTCGTTTTCTTAAATAAAAATGAAATACGGTAGCAATTTCCGATAAAACAATGCTCGAAATAAGAAAAAAAATTTAAAGGTTAGTATATTTTGAAATAGTAAATGCAATTTTTTATTGAAGTTTTTATTTAAACTTGAAAGAAAATTTATTTGCATTTGTTGCAAATTTTTCCACTGTCCGGGTAACTGTTGATGGAATCCAATTCAACATGGATTTAATGTTTTAATACTAAAACAATGGTATAGTAAAATAATCTATTGGTTAATTTTTAGACAAAACATTTGAAATTTTGTCTAATAAAAATAATAATAATGTTTTTGGCACTAAACAATTTTTTTTTCAAACTTTAATGATCAATTGCTAAAAAAAATTAATCATTAGTTATAATCTCACCTTAAAACTCCCATGAATTACCAAGTAAAACTTCAAAAACAATGGTTGTTTTTGATCACAGATTCTGGGAAACATGGTTTGTAAAGAAACTTGTTACAGCAGACGTCATGAAGATAACGATAAAGACGCGGAAGGTCTTTAAAGCACGTGATCATGTACAGAGTTAGACCGAACTATTTTTTTGACAAATTAAAACAAATAAAATAAAACTTAATATACAAAAATTGATATTGAATTTATTTTGAATATTTAATAGTGTTTTGGATTAATTAAAACAGTGTTCATAGAAGAACGTTTGACTTCTCTTCACAGCCCTAAATGGACTACAAAACTTCAAATGGAATCAGTGGTTACATTTGTCGCACCTGGCCCAGTTGGTGAATTGTAATATGTTTTAATCACGAACCGTCTACACCCACAACATTAAATCTCCATTTATCTTATTTCCACTTTCACTCTCATTCATATATCATCTAAATAAAAAAATTAGGTCCTGGGTGATAGAAATTTGGGTTTTCTTGGGGGATATTTCTTTTACTGTTTTTGTCCAGTTTTGGAGATTTTGGATGGTATATTTTTATGTTTTTATTTCTCCATTTTGGCCATTTGTGTGTTACTATATTTCATTAAAAACTTCAACTTTAGTAACTGGCTTTCCAGAGGTTATATAACTTAAAACTTCTCTACTCCTCTTTTCTGTCCTTTCTTACTATTTCTTTTAGTTTTTCATCCATGAACAAGCTTTTTGAAGTTCCATTTAAAATGCATGTATTATTTCCACCACTCTCAATGACATTATTATTATCGTTATCATCTTTAACTTTATCATTTTCATTGAATACTGTAGAGGATGCTAAAGATAATATGGGAATTGCATCTTTAAGAAATGGAATAATGTCACATTTTCTGAACCAAGAACACAGTAGGAATTGATTTTGAATAAGCTTTGAAAACTAAACGGCATATATCATGTCTTGTGGCATAACTACTGGTTTTTCGAGTGAATAAGTGGCATAAATGATTATTTCTCACAGTGATCCAAAGCATGACGCGTCAGGTGGCTAAGTATATGAGTTGTATAAGCCGGTAGGATAAGAAGAATTGCTTTCCCTTCCTCATACAATTACATCTACAGCAACATCAGAAGTACAGCCATCTAATATTTAACACATATTGAGCTGGTTCCCTGTTTGGTATATTCATTTAGAAAAATGTGTCTTTTAATATGTCCCAGACACCTCCAGTCAGTTCTTGAGCTGAACCAACAGCACCAGAAGTTTTATCTTTTAACAAGCCTGATATCATTCTGGCAATTAAAAAAATATACGAAACAAAAACATCCCCAATAACAATTATTGTTTGAGATCTTGGTGAAATAACTCTCTGTGGCTTGAAATTAATTTCTGAAGAAGCTTAAGTTGATTCAAAAAGAGGTTGGTTATTTGTCATAGAACCCAACTAATCAATTTGAAAAATAAGATGAGGGAAATCTTTCAAATTTGGTCAAGTTCTAAAATAACTTTCAACAGTGGCAAAAGATGCACTCATAGCCCTTGCAAACTCAAATAATCTTGTTCCAACATCTTTTATTCGAGACCATCTACTTTAAAAGCTGTGAAACTAGTGTAATGTTAGTTGGTTATTAACTGAACGTTTATTCAATTGGACTGCATAATTAAAAACAATATTAGTTAGCAACTGTCGTGTATAGCTACATCCTTATTTAGCCATTTCAACCAGATGATGAACCAATTTTGCTTTTTTCCCCAGTGGTGAATACTGGTGATCTTCCTGTAATAACACATTCAACATCAATGAAGCCTTTTTTCTCGATCTATATCCTTTTGTTCCGGTATGCCAAACGGCGTCGATGCAGAATAAACAGTAACCTATGTAGCAGTAACTGCGTTGTATGCATCAGTCAACTTATTATGTGAATAAAGCCGATATTTTTCAGGTCTAATTTAAGACTAAAAAAACGAAAGAATTATTATATTATAAATTTTTTGCCTAAATAAACAATTCTTATTTTCATATATATATATATATATATATATATATATATATATATATATATATATATATATATATATATATATATATACACGACGAAATTTCCTTCCAAGCGATATCTTAATAATTACAATCAAATCCAAATGATTTTTTGGCAATTATTTTATTTACTCAGCTTCGTGGCGTCAAGTTTGTTTGCAATTTGGATCAGTAGTTCTATTAGCAGACGACAAAGTTAAGACTCGAGATTTCTTTTTCCACAAGAGATGAAATGTTTTGAAAATGGCTTTTCTTTTTATTTATTTAAGTAACTTACCGGTCGAAATCACCTAGTTACTGTTTATGCTTTATGTTAATGTGAAGTCACGAGTTATTCCGGGGTTTTATCAGCGATAATTATGGTATTAAGAAAGCGCCTGACATGAGCCTTCCATGAAGTTAGGCGTCTCAAGGATAAATAAGGTTATGAAGATGAAGTGTATAACAACATTTGAGTCGGAAACTGTGAAAGCAAAAACATTTCTGGTAAATTCTGTAAAACAAAAGTGACATATCTTTCCATGTAAATTAAGTTTGTTTACATTCTTCGCTTTATCAGATTTTTGCATCAAAGAGGTATAATTTCCGTATAAATGACCAGAATGTAATGTAATTCTTAGTATCTTGTTCATTTTGTGTACTCATACAGCAAAGCTATAAATTGAAGTTTAATAATATGCGTTACGTTTGTAATTACCTTACTATCTTTGCTCACTTTTCTTCTGATCAGTTCCTTATTGTGAAGATACTATAAATTAATTCCAACATATTTGAACTTAACATTGTCTTTTATAGTGTATTACTTTTTTCAACTATAGACATTCATCATTTTGTAAAAGAATTTGCGTAAATATAGATACTCATCAAAAGGACCCGTCAAGGTGTTTTTTGATAAACACAGCAGAAGCCAATGAAGAAGCAAGCGACAAACTTGATGTTTCTTAGAAATCACCTGCTGTATACCATACTAATAAATGAATGCTGTCAAATAAATCACCGGGGCATTATTCATGAACAGAAACACGAGAAACAGTCAAAGAAGAAACATATTCGAAGCTGCTTCTTGATCAGAGATATTATTTGTATTGAATTTTATATAGGGTTAAAACCTCCAGATGAATAGAATATGTACTTGTTAGGATAGGCCTCATTGAAGATTTGTTTTTCATTGTGTTGAAAAAAAGACTTTAAATGTAAGCCTTACACGTCAACAAATGTGTTTTAAAAAAGGTTTATATTTCAGACGTCTTTTTTTCATTTGAAATAACCCCTAACCCTTTAACCTACACACATTGATATATATATATATATGTAAGGGGGTGGCTTGGATGAGTGGCATGGTGAATGTTGTTATTCTATTAATTCATAATCACATCTTTTGATATATAGTGGTAGGTTTCGGCTAAATATTTATATCTGACTTAAAATGAAGATTCTTTTTGTGAGAATATGTTTTCATATAGTTTTTTTTTCAAATTCAAAAATCTTTTTGTCATCACATATTTCTTTTGTTTTAAATATTTTTATGGTTATATCCATGAAAACAGTTTAAACAAAACAGTGCAGTTAATTAACTATCAACTTTGGTAGTAAATAATAAAAGGAAAGTAAAAGCTATAAAAAATCCTCACCACCTGAACTAAACATCAATGTTCGTCTTAAGAAGGAATTTGTATTTTCTAGTCTTCTGGGGACTGTTTGTTTATCATCTCTTAATATTTGTAAAAAATAATATCAATTAAAAAAACCGTATTTCAATTTTAATTTGCTCCATATTTCCTTACCTATTACAAGTTTCCCGGCAGTTCCATTGTAGCCAGATTCTTAAACAACTTTTGTCTTGTTAGCAGTTTCTTTTAAATTGGTTTTTAGACAACATTTATTTGTAGCTTTATTCTGTATAATACCACTAATATAGGGCTATGGTGCGTCTATTTTCATAGTTTGTATGTTTATAAGTTAAGTAGTGTTTGTTATATATAGATTTTCTGCTTCTTCGAGTTTTTCTTTCTCTTTTCTTTCTTAGTAAGAATCTTAAATGAGGCGTTTCCCGCCATTTTCCACTCCCATCCATTGAGGATCGATAATGTCGTAATTAATGAAAATAAAAAATGTTTTGTTTGGTTTATGTTTCGTATACCTGGTCGTATTTGTCTTTCAAAAGAACACGTTTAAATCTAATTTACTAAAATTTAAGTTTAAATTTGTTCTCAGTTTTTCGAAACCAAGACATATAATTATTTATGTTCTACTGAGCAATCCGTTTAGTATTTCACATCCCACGGCCTTTTCTAAAAAAGTCATAATTTTTCACTTTTTTTTATTAAAGGCGGTAAATAATAGTCATAAAGCTGTCAGTAAATATATACGTTGTTGATATTTGAAAATAAAGTTAAGGGAGGTAATAAATAAAATGAAGTTTTGAAATATGATGTTAGACTAGAAATCTCAAGAGTAAGGTGTTAAGATACAAGTTTATCCTAAAACAGTTACTTTGTATTTTGTTCACGGCATTAAATTTCTTAAATCTAATTTCTTTAGGTATTGAAATATGAAAAGGCGTTAATTAATATACACAAAAGGTAAAATTAATTTTGGACCATTCCATATTTTAGCAGTCTCTTATGTATAAAGAAATTCGATACAATATTTCAAAAGATATATACAAATGTTGCCGATCGGAGTTAGTGAAAATTAAAAGATATTGAAAAGGGTAAGTGAAACTAGGAACCAGTAACAAACAGTGTCTAGGAATCTTTTAATTATATTAGATTTGTAAGTATAAGCAGTGTCAAAAAGTGACTTTAAAGGATATCGATTGTATAGGATTTAGATTTCAGTTAGATTGTGAAATTCTAGAATAATCAGATACGGAGTAGAGTGTTGAACTGCCATTATTTGGCTCAGCTCGTATTGCTCTTTATCAAGGTAGTATAATATACTAATAGCATGCATTTCTTATCAATCGACTTAATCCAATTTGTTTTTAGATCTTTTTAAATGTTCCTGGATATTTTTTTCCTTATGTATTATTTTATCTAGATTCACTGTTTCACTACAAACGTAATTTGTGTTTTTTCTTGATTACTTTTGCTGTTTCAAGATACTCAGGTATAAAATACTTAGAGCTTTTGTCAATGTAAATTTATCATCCATGCAATAATATAGTTTGCTTTTCTTTGTAAATACGTATTAGATTCTGAAAAGTTTACATTGATTCTAAAACATGAAAAAGTATAGAAACGTACAAATGTAGATTTTTTCATAAATAAGTATGATAAATCACATGTCTTTGAGAGTCTGGGCACATTGATTTCTACCACCTGAGAACGCATTCCTGATGTTCGGATTTATACGTTTATTGTTAAGACAAATATCAAAATAATAACGGATTTATACCTTTATTGTTAAAACAGATATCACAATAATAATTCATAATCCCCGAGTTTTCATATTTGGTTGACGTCTTCTTTTCTTTGCTTTTGTAAATATCAGTGAAACTTGTAAGTCACCAGTAAAAACCTCAAACTGCATTGAAGATGTATTCTCGATTTGATTGATATATTCTTACCTCATTCACATGAAAATAGTGACTGGTAAGTTTTAAAAACTTTTTTTTTAAAACTGAACTGTCAATTATTATTATTACTAATGAGACATATATATATATATATATATATATATATATATATATATATATATATATATATATATAAACGTAAAATATAATTTTAAGAATATCTTTTTAAATGCCTATAAATGAATTCTCTGTAATTATATATATGAATGATAATTTTTGATTCTCTGCATTTAAAAATAATGCAAGGAGATTTATCAATAAGTTGTTTACTTATTATTTAAACATGCTTAAAATAATTTGCTTTTTTAAGAAACTTCATAAGTAAGTTAATAAGCTTATTTGAACAATATTAATTGATATTTTTTCTGTAGAAAAAAACAAATGGGAAAGAAAATCTTCTTGTAACTTTGAATTTTTCTAAGAACTAACAACTATGTACGTTTTAAATAGCGGTTTTAGATGCCCCCCCCCCCCCACACACACACATCTATATATATTACAGAGAATTCCATTATATATTGGAATTTATATTCTTAAAATTATTTTTACGGCATCAATATATAATTGTAGAATAGTGTGTTTAATCTTAAGGAACAGAAGCATCGCCATAGCATTTTGTTCATTAATTTAGAAAATACGACTTTTCCTTAAAGATTAAGTTAATGCTTTGGTTTTTGTTTTGTATTTGACAGATTTTCAAGAGATATCATGCGCAGTATGTTTTTATATGTAATTGTGATGTTGAATGTATTTGGTATAGGACAGTGCCTTTTGTTTACGAAAGATAAAGGAAAAGACGCTCCAAGAATTGGAAAAAGATTTTATGATGAAAACCAATTTTTTTTCAAAACAGAGCTAGAGCCAACGGATTATGAATATCTATCTAATTATGTACAGGCTCCTGACTCTTACCTTGATAAAAAGAGAGAAATCACTTTCAGTTCTTTGATTCAAAAATTAAGTGAAGAAACTGGTAAGTTTTTTTAATTACATACTTTTGTTCATCCATCAATTTATGTTTTTAATCTGTGGCAGATTATCGACATTTTTCTTTAATCTGCAGAAGAAAGAGAACTTTGTATGAAGACCTCGAGGTACCTTAACGAAAGAACTGGACATGTACTGGAATTTCCATTAACAGCAAGAAATTTTGAAATTACCATCAGTTGTATTTTTCATGTTATTGTATTGCATTGTTTAGCTGTTTTGTCTCAAATTTGTTTCTGTGTTTTCGATTATTCAGTTCCAAATATCCTTCTTTACATTTGTTTTGTTTTCTGAAACTTCTTTAGTCATTCCAAAGTAATTTTTACATTACATTGCTATAAAAATTAACTTTTGAAATTAGGCTTAAATAGCCTGAAAAACTAGATAAGAATTTAAATTCGAAAAATGAAGTATTAGGCATATACAATAATAATTTATATTTAGATGCTATGTAGCTTGGACGAAAAATTTTCTGGAAAACCATTCGTTAAAAAGTTAACTATTTTAGTTGTGTAAACGAAACATTGATAAAAAATTAAAAAAAATCGTTTGTATTTTATGTTGCATTACACCCTTTTTCTCTTTAAATGTAAAATTACAAGATGAGAATCAAGATTTCTTGTCAACTTTATACTGTATATGATACCACTTCTGATACCAAACTGGATAATCAAAATGTTAAAAAAAAAGAAAACTAAGGACTTTTTTTTGAAAAATTAAACAAAACCATCAAACCTCCAATTTGAATTCAGATGTTTATCTGTTTTATCATTATCTTAAAAATACAGCAAAAATTCTGTTAAAAGCAAGTCATCAAACCGTTTAGTGTTGAAGTTTCAGCAGTGTTAAATCAAAATGAGGACAGTGGTAAACTGGAAACGAAATCCTGTTTAAAATGCCAAGCAATAATATTGCCACCTCGCTAATAATCAATTTTTTTAAATCTATAATATCGTATACATAAAAGCTATAAACCATCACCTGATCCTCACAATGGTCATCTAAATAAACAATACAATCAAATTGTAGATACAAGGGCTGTTCGATATGAAATATGTATTGTACCACAGCGCGATAATGCTTTGTACGATTTCGTTGATTATGATATGCTTCAATGGCTCTATTTAATACCTCCCAAACAGTATAAACACTTTTCTTCAGCTCCACATAGTTTTAAAATTATAACTTTAAATAGAGCTAGTCGTTGTAAAATTGGTTAGGTATCGAGTTGAGAATATTGTCATTCGGTCATACAGACTTTTACTAAAATAGGTTAAGTTTATGGGTTTGATAAAGTATTTTGTGATACATTTAGCAGGTGAAGAAATAAATTTCTGACTGACAAATAGTCCGTCAAAGATGCAGCTGGTTGACTTGTTACTGTAAATGACAAGGTTAATGTCTCAAAAAGTTAAGGAAATTATTCAAGGTGATGGCAGATATCCGATTTGCGATATTGTCAAAGCTGTAGGCAAATTTCCTTTTGAAGCGTGCATTGAAAGTACTACAGATTTCTGCAAGAAGGATTCCGCATATATTGACGAATGACCAAAAACGGATATTGGTACAATCGTTAAGCAATTGCTCAAAATGTTTCCGAAGTTCAATCCACGACAATTTGTTACTGGTGACGAAACATTGATTCATTATTTCGAACCAGTAAGAAAAATGTGTAAACAATATATGGTTAACAAAGCACAGTAGAAGGCCTGTAGTTACCGAAGAAGCATCAAAACAAAGAAGGTTCTTTATTGCATATTCTTCTCATGTGATGGTATAGCCGTACACATCTCGGTGTCTAAGGGCAAATTGTTACAGGCCGGTATATACTATTAAAACGCCCTGTGTCAGGATTTAGGCAAATATTCGTCTACTTCATGATAATGTTCCATCAAATATATTCTAGCTTCTGAATCAATTTTTGAAGTCGAAGAAGATAATTGCAAAGCCACACATATCATACTCTTTAAATGTAGACCTATGCGACTGTTTTCTTATTTTCAAAACTTGAAAAGTTCTTATCTGATCGTCGTCCTGACAAGCCCCTGGCTCAGCCATCAGTCAGTGCTTCAAAGTTCTACCTAAATCAGCGCACCATCAGGCATTTCAGAGATGGATTCAGAGATTGAAATTATAAATTTCAAACCACGGAATACTTTAAAGGGGTGTTATGTTCATTTCTCGATTTGAGTCGAATGCTTTTGAGATATCGTAAAAGATACATTATATGTCGAACAACCCACTTATTTAGTTCCTTTTTTTAACATTTTCATTTTTTGCTTCTTATAAATCAGACACTTTTAACAATTCATTTTGTTACATTATGCTTTATTAAACTTGCAAATGACCAAGTGTTGAAAGCTTTTCTGAAGTTGACAAGATCGCAAGAAACTTAATGTAGGAACTTTCCAGATAATAAAACAAAAAGTTGAATTCTTCTGGATATTTTTTCGCAAACTGTTCCCAAGGCAACTGACAGCGTGACTAGTAATTTATATTTATGTATTTATTTGTTTATTTTTTCAAAAAAAAGAAAACAAAAGATAAAAAGAAAAAGCAAAGAAAAAGACTAAGCATTAAAAAATCGAGTTTGTTATTTTTTGTCTCGTATGTATGAATCCAATTTTCTCAAAAACTACTTAGCGAATATAGATCAAAATATACAGAAAGTTTTATTGGGAGTGCGAGTATTTTTTTTATTTTTGGTTGCCTTAACTAAAAATTAGTCATAATTAACTATACGTGTACATTTGATTTTCATAAGTTTGTAAATATATAACACAAATACCAGTTTGGATACTAATGTCCAATATTTTTATCCACTAACGTTGGTACTAAAATGATTTCAAATTAACAATGTTCAAAGGCAAAGGTAATAACTTAATTTTGTAAGAAGATATTTATTCTAAATGTTGCGATTTTGTCAATAATGTGGAGTGGAGTAATGTTGTGCAACTTTACATCAGAATTTTGCATCTATTTGAGATAATAACTTTAATACTCTAGTGTTATTAATTACTCTCTAAGAATTGATGTAGAAACAAGTCCTCATAAGTATATGATTTACAGTTGTTATCTTCCTTGTAAAAGCGTGCAGTGAGAGGTAAGTTTTGTTAAGGTGCTAGTTTACCAAGTCAGTATGTTTGACAAGCATACCGCTTTATGAAACCTATGTGATCGGTTAAATTAAATTATCCTCTATCCTCCTAATGCCGAGCGCCAAATTTAAAAGTTTTATGTATTGCCCGACTGAAATAAAAGTAACGACTTTACAATCTCGATCGAGGCGCTTAATTACTGATCCAATGGCGGTATTTTTGTTCTTTTTTAAATTAAATTTCATCATATATTTTTTTAAATTATGTTGTTTGTATAAGCTGACTTTTTAAAATAATTAAGATCAAGATCCTTTTTAACCAATTTATTTTACTATTATTTGGCTTTCTGGCAATTTTGTATAGCAGACATTAACTTTTACAACAGAAAATTGGATCAAGGTCAATTTTCAATTCATGTCCAATATTTTTATCCACTAACGTTGGTACTAATTAGACGTTTTTTTTACAAATATCAGTCCTTTAACAATTGATGTTTTATGTTTTTCTTCGTAAAGCATGTCAAGGTCAGTAACATAACCTTAAATCATGATATAAGTGCATACCCTAATGTAGTCATCTTCCATGTGTAAGGTAAGCATAAGGAGCCGAAGACATTTGTTCACATATTTTGCTTAATGCAACAATTTGAAATGTTACAATTAAAACTAATTAAGTTTATTAAAGCTGCATAAAGTTTTCCTAGAAAAAAATTAAAACGATGCTGATCTAATTAATGATGATTCCAATGAACTATGGTAAATTTGGTTCAACGATAAAAGCTCTAATTAATACAGAAATAGCAGTAACTTCCCAATGAGATGTAGGATATGGGATCTTATTTTAGAACATGATTACGCCTTAAAAAAAACCGGGTCATTTAAACACAACTTACAAAACGGTGACTTTTGATAAATTAAAAACACAACTTCATTGAATTTGTCGTTTGTGACTTAGTAAGGGATACAAAACACCATTGGGAATACATTTGGATACTAATGACGGAGAGGATTTCGTTTATTAATAGCTAAAAGGAGTGAAATTTTTGAAAATGAATCTCACGGATCGTGATTAGAAGTTATCGTTTTTAAAAAAATATATTTAAAAAAATAGAAAATTAAAAAACTTGATTCAACTTTAAAGATGTAATGTCTCATCTTGATTAATATTTCGTATTATTCTTAAAATTTCTACATCGCTGTGTATTCTGATTTTAAGCAAGTAAGACATTTTTTGCCATCCTTGTAACTAAATACAAAAATTGAAGGCCTATTTATCAAATATGGAAAAAATAAAAAGGCACTTTTCCAATAAAGCAATTGGTTGAGACATGCAAATTATGATTTGTTCATGCGAACGGTATTTTATGAAAACATGATAAAAAAGACGTTTTGGTCATGTTGTAGAAGAATTCCTTAATGGAAGACCACATGTGTAACTTATTTTGGTTTTCAAATTTTTTTTTTGTTTTTTAGAATTTTGATTTGGACATGAAGTGGTATCTCTGTTTTATTTGGTATATGCAAAGAGTCTCATTTGAAAAAAGTGAATGAAAGAGATTGTCTTTTTGTTTTTATCCTTAGATTAATCATCCGTTGAGGTTCCCAACGTCGCAATTCGCAAAATAATTACTGATGCAATGTTAAAAGTACTATAACAAGCCTAGGCTGATCAAGGCCGTTAAAAGTTTATGGCTGTCATCACAATATTGTTAATAAGTATGTAGTCACTGTATCCAAACTTATACTGGATATATTTGACTTACCGTAGTTCTTTGTTCCTTTCATTCTCAAAATGGACTTGCACGTGACGGGTGTAGCTAGCTAGACAGGGGGTGTTTACCCTTCCAGAGCACCCGGCCTCACATCCTTGATAGAAGTTCACGTGTATAACTAATTTTGCCAGTTTTCAAAGTTTTTACCTTGTTTTTTGGATTGTGATATCGACAAGGACTGTTATGTTTGTTTATTTTTCTCCTTAGTGGATTAGCTATATATGTTTTTTTCTTATTTATGTTTCAGATACCGATTTTATTGATTACTGAAAACGCATGCAGAAGGAAGAAACAAAGAATGAGGAAACAAAAATATTCTATTTCTCCGTAATACATTTGCTATGTCTGTTACATGCATACAGACAGAGTTGTATATATTAATTGACAACAATATTGTAATATTTATTGTTACAACATCAATGTTACAGTAAAAAAAGCCTTTTCTAACCTTTGTCAATATTGGCATCATAAATAAGAAAATGCCTTTCACTTTTGTTTTCATCTACAATATCTTGATACAATCAATCCTAACAAAACTGTGCGGGGGTTACAGGTTGTCTGGCAACTAAGTATTAAATAAGTTTGTTAAACATTTTTTTCCATTAATCACCAAGACGGGAAACAAAAAAATGTAAATTAAAGAATAGAATTGAAAGATGTTAAAAGAATAAAACTATATACCAACTTTTTTAAGTTTTGTTATTTATTTTTCCCCTTTTTTATAATTTTTTTTAATTACATATACAGTATTACATCTTCACCAGTTTCGTGAAAAATTCAGTAGGATATACCTTGATATTATATCAGGAAAGCCGAAAAATAATAAATTTGTAAAGAAAAGAGTTGAGAAGAGTAAAGGTATTCAACGTCCGAGTCATTTCTTTCCTTTATACGGAAGCGATTAATTCTTGGATCAAATCTGGATTTTTCCGGAAAAAATACACAAACCTTCGATAAACAAGCTGACAAATTATCTTTTCAGGGGAACAGCACAACCGCACAAAATATAAAGTTTTTTTTTTTTTTTTTTAAATCGAATGAATTGATAAATCACGGAAATATATTTACAAATAATAATAATGACAATGCAGCGTGACATATTAGTTATAAGCCCACACTGTCTGCATTACATCAAAATATCACAATGCGCAAAATATTTCTTGAGTTGAGACGAAAAATAGCTTATGTGAACAACGTAGTCATATCAAGTAAATACTTTGTCAAAAATTACGGAAAAATAAACTAAAAATCTTTCAACGTTTTGCCAATCTTTTGCTAAGCGTACATCATAAATTAAAAGCAATGTTATTATAATGCACGTTTCTGGAAGTAGAGGGTCATTCGACCAAAATGGAAATATTTTTTGTGGAATAAAAATAAAAGTACTTTTTCCAATCACCAAGATGGGTAACAAAAAGGAGTATAGAATTTGAAGGTGTTTTATAGAATAAAACTATATAACATAATATATTTAAACTTTGTTATTTATTTTCCCCTTTTTATGACTTTTAATTTTTTTAATTACATATACAGTCTTACATATTCACCAGTTTTGTGAAAAGTCAGTTGGATGTTCCTTGATTTTATATCAGGAAACCCGAAAAATAATAAATTTGTAAAGAAAAGAGTTGAGAAGAGTAAAGGTATTTAACGTCCGAGTGAATCTTTATCCTTTATACGGAAGCGATCAATTCTTGGATCAAATCTGGACCTTTCCGAAAAAAATACACCAACCTTCGACAAACAAACTGACAAATTATCTTTTAAGTAACTTGAGTTTGTTTCTTTGTTTTGTTTTATTTTTTCAGTTCTTGGATCAAATCTTTTTTTTTTTTTTCGGAAAACATTCATCAACCTTTTTTTACAAATCGAATTTACTAATAAATGACGGACATATATAAACAAAAAATAATGACAAAGCCCCGGGCAGCGTTCATATTAAATATTAGCCCACACTGTCTGCATATCAACCAGATATCACAATTAGTAAAATATCTTTTTGAGTTGAGTCGAAAAATAGCTTATGTGAATAACGTAGTCATATCAAATGCGTACTTGGTCAAAATTTACGGAAAAAAACTTATGATCTTTCAACGTTATTTTTACACTGCGTTAAAGACAAAGGGTCCACCTTTTGCTTAGCGTTCCTCACAAATTAAAAGCAATGTTATTATAATGCACGTCTCTGAAATTTGAGAGTCATTTGACCATAAGGGTAATATTTTTGTGGAATAAAAATAAAACACAAACATACCATTTTAGTTTTTTAAATGTTTTGATTTTATTCGATTTATGACATTTTCTTGTGGCCTTTTACTAAGTGAACATAATTCTAATTGAAGCAGCGAACGGGATAGTATAAATTTGAAAATATTTCACCTAAATTACACATAATGCATTTACATTGTCATTACCGCAACCATATAAAATTCTTTGATAAAATATTTATTTTAAATGGCAACAAAATATCATAACGACTGGTTTTGACAAGGCCTAGTATGTTTGTTTTATTATATATATTTCAATCAGAGCAACAAATTAATATAAGTTTCTATCATTCTGATTATTTAATAAATGACCTAGAGTAAGCCCGTCATACTTCGGACACATTTGGCCGTATCGTGGGTTTGCTTGTATATAATGGCAGTTGTTTCATAATAAAATTTGTTTATGCTCAGTCGTTATGATTTTTGTATGTTATATTCGTAGTATTTCGGGTGTTATCGTTTCCACTCTTAAGATAATATAGAAAATATACATCAAGTTGAAATCGGGTTCAGTCGGACGAATTTAGGGTACAATCGGACAGTTGATACGGGTTAAACCGGACAGTTAAAATTCGACGGATGTCTTTGGACACTTAATCGGTTTTTAAAAAAATGCATTTTACAATCAGAATTTACAATTAAATAGCGTCAAGAAAATTTTTTATTGAAAGTCATGTTTATCTAGATCAATATTGAAACACTAATGCCATACTAAACATCTATAGGTCGTTTAACAGCTAAATATTCAATTAAACTTTTAATATGTAATTTTTGTTATCGTTTAATCTTTCTGTAATTTTTGTTTTCGTTTCTTTTCAACAGGTTCATTTTTCTTTTGTGATCTTTTTTCCTCTTTTACTCTATCTCTCGTCACTCTCTTGCTTTTTCCTGGCATATATTTCATCAGAAGTTAATAACCGGTGACATGTAAGTTTTTTTTGTTTGTTTTAACTTTATTCTCAAACTCTGTAGAGGACGGTAACTGAAAAACATGGTCAATTTCGCCATTCCATGATGTTATTGATGGACATGAATTAACGGGAGCAGGTTTATCAGATATAACAGGGTTTGATTGTAAATCAGCCTCATTACTGTCCTGTGCAGTGATTAGTTCAACTTTGTCACTTGTTATGAGTTCAAGTAGAGCTTCAGCGTCGTCTTTAATCTATATTGTCCAAAAAGGCATTTCCATTCTCGTCGGCCGTTGCAAAAACTACGCTGTTGGCGGTAACATTTTCATGGTCAGTGTCTGCAATAGTTACACTGGTCGATGAAGTTTCTTGAACTGTTAAGGGTTCTTGTACTGATGAAGCTTCTTCTACTGTAGCTATGGATGGAGTGTCAGCTTTGGGAGCTGAATGGAAGCGAAGGCGCAAAAGCTGAAGTCTGAATCTCCTTCGGATTCAAAGGATAAATTCCACAAACACGAAAACCTTTAGTAATGTTTGCAGGGTTTACTGTCTAGATATATGCCTCTTTGAACAATCTAGGCCACTCCCATTTAGTGACCATATAATTTGGAGATTTACTCATGAAATCTGTGCATTGCTTATTATATTGTCTTTGGAATGGCCCAAACACAGTTTTGTCCAAGGGGTACAAATACTGGGTCGTGTGAGGTGGGAGCGCAAATAGAGCAATAGCATTCTCTCTAGCCACTTCAATCAAGCCCAGGGTTTTATGAGAACTGTGGCTATCCAGGATTATAATTTGGGGTCTTTCTGGACCGCAGTGTTTGAGAAAATGGTCTTTGAACCACGAAACACCAAGGATATCCTCGCTTACATTATATGCTCCAAGAGCTTTTTCAGTTAGTCCCTTAACAATGACAAGAGGCGGTATATCTTTGCCGGAAGCATTTACGCAAACAAGTACACTGACTCCATCTCTACATTTGTCATCCCTGTGGGGAACCCGGGTTAGAATAGGTCCCCAGTACCTCATGCTTGTCGTAAAAGGCGACTAAAATGGGGCATTCCGTTTGCCGTGGAATGCAATCCTTGATGGTGGAGAACGGTATTCTGGTGATTGAGCACCATGTATGCTGCAGTTTATTTTGGACCAATACATCACTTTGACCGTTACTTCACCTAGAAGGACGGTTGGCATTGGCCCGTGTCCAACAAATCGGCTGGTAATGCTGAGCCCTACAGACAAGAGAATGGTCTTTACTTTAGCTCTGCTCTCCTTTTTAACATTCGTAGTGCTTTAACTTTGTTTTGTTGCTCTTGACTGTAGATGGCAGTGGCTTATGGGTCAAATCCTGTTCTTTTGTGATGATATTAAATCTGATCATTACAATTTTATTGGGATGTATATCTTTCTTGTAGTCCTTGGTGCCGTCCCGAGATGGTATCCCCGGGATTTTAGCATCGCCCTTGTTGGCACTCCAGATTGGCGGGTGGGGAGCAAGGAAGATAAACCACCTTACACCACCATGGAAACTAAAAATAAAAATCAGAATAGTTCAAAAAGATTAAGAGAAGACAGTGGCGATGATAATAATGAAATGGGCAAAGTTTGTCGTTGTTAATTCAACTACAGGAGAACAATTAAAAATCAATCCTTTTGTAGTACAGAAATCTGTAAGTGGTATTGCTGGAACTGTTGAAAACATTAAAAAAACTACGTTCAGGGTCGTTACTTATACAGTGTAAAAATAGGCAACAGTCAATCAGCCTGTTGGCTTCAAAATATTTTGCGGATGTTCCAGTTAAAGTAACTCCGCATAAAACTTTAAGCTATAGCAGGGGTATTATAAGGGACCCTGAACGAATTATGAATGATATGACTGAAAATGAAATTGCAAGTGAGCTGAAGGAACAAGGCGTTACTCACGTTAAACGTTTTACCATTAAAAAAGAGGAAAAGGTAATTAAAACAAATACCTACCTCCTTACTTTTGACATGGCAACACCACCACAGAACATTAAAGCTGGTTATTGTAACATAGTGGTGGTTAGGTTTATTCCTAATCCACTGCGGTGTTACAAATGTCAGAAATATGGACATGGTTCTCGCACATGTAAAAATACAGTTACCTGTTGTCGTTGTGGAACGAAAGAACTTGCTGGTGATGGATGTACCCTTGCGCCAAAATGCGCAAATTGTGGCGGTAACCATATGGCATCTTCCAGGGACTGTTCAAAATGGAAACGAGAACATGAAATTCTTAAAATCAAAATTAATAAAAATATTTCTTATGGCTAAGCAAAAATCATATACCTTAAGGAGCAGAAAACGCCCGGCGTATCTTATGCTGCGGTAACATCAGGTGCTGCTTCCAAAACTTTCAAAAGTGTTGCCTGTCAAACGGAGCCTATTCCGGTAAATACAAACTTAAAATCAACTGAAAACCATAAACCTAAAGGAAAAAATGCAACGTCCAGTGCCACTTCTCAGACAGATAAAAATATTAATAAAAATAAACCTTCAAATGAGGAAAAATGAAAGCACCGAAGCAGACTAATTCTGCTTCCCCTGCATTATCTCCTTATGATAAAACTGCAGTAACATCTGATCAGGACAAACCTGCATCACGTTAGAAAAAGAATTCTTTAAAACATGACTTTCCTGATAAAGACGGTTTTACAACCGTGAAGTCGAAACATTCTGTTCATCGACTTCGTGTTCTTGCAAGGGATCTTTCATCAGATGAGGAAATGGAATACGCTTCATCCTCACAGCCAATATCCCCAATAAGAACACCAGATAGAAAATGAGTAAAACAAATATAATTCAATGGAATTGCAGAGGTTTTAGAAATAATTAAGATGAAGTTGCACTATTAGCTAAAGATTTTAACCCTGTAGCATTTTGTCTGCAAGAAACATATCTAAAAGAGTCGGATACCGATATAAAATTCCGATATTATAAACAATATTCTTTTTCACCAAATACAGAAAGAAAGTCTGGAGGTGCTGCAATCTTGGTACGTTATGGTACTATTCATAGTCCCATTACTCTGTTAACAAATCTTCAAGCGGTTGCAGTAAGTTTGACGCTGCAAATTACTATAACATTATGCTCCATTTATATTCTCCCATCTTCTGCATTACAGCTTGTTGATATGCAAAATTTAGTCGAGCAGTTACCTAAACCATTCTTATGGTTGGTGATTTTAATGGTTACAATCCTCTATGGGGAGGTCCTCGACTTGATAATAAAGGCAAGATAATAGAAACCTTGCTTTCAAACAACGATCTTTGTATATTAAATGATGGTTCCAAAACATTTTTATCAGATGCGACAGGTACTTACTCATCAATAGATCTGTCAATTCTTGATCCAGATATTTTAAATGATTTCTCGTGGACAGTTCATGATGATCGATGTGGAAACGACCATTTTCCAATTGTAATGAAATATACATCTGAGCCAAATGACGTAACTATCCCTAGATGGAATTTTACCAAAGCTGATTGGAATCAGTTTCGTAGTCTCTGTGAAGAAAAGATTTTTGTTGAGAGATTTGCAAATGAGACTGATAAAATTCGGAGTGACGTTAGATATTGCTAATACGTGCATTCCTAAAACCTCTGCAAATCCTCGAATCCATGAGCCATGGTATAATGATGAATACAAACAAGCTAGGAAAAATAGGAAACAAGCTGAGAGACAATTCAATAAGTCTCCAACACAAAATAATTAACAGTTGCTCCGTATTTCTCGTGCAAAAGCTCGAAGAACTGCTGAAAAGTCCAGAAGAGATTCTTGGAGAAATTATATCTCCAAGATCAATTCCTGCACTCCATTAAATAAAATTTGGAATATGGTGCGTAAAATTAAAGGTAAAGGTTCTTCTGATAATGTTAAACACCTAAAAATAAGTGATACAATCTTAACATTTAAAAAAGACATTTCTAACAAAATTGCTGAGACGATATCAAAAAATTCGTCTTTAGCTAATTACACTTCAGAATTTCAAAAATATCAAAAAATCTAAGAACAAAAAAAAATTGTCCTTTTAATCGGATAATTCTGAGGAATATAATAATATATTTTCATATGAAGAACTTCAAATGAACTTTCAAAAGCACATGATACAGCAGTTGGTCCAGATGATGTGCATTATCAACTTCTTAAAAATTTGCCTCCTCAATGCCTTTTCACTCTGTTAGATATCTTTAATGATATTTGGCAGAATGATACTTTCCCATCATCCTGGCGCAAAGCAATTGTTATACCAATTCCTAAGCCTGGCAAAGATTACTCTGATCCATCTAATTATAGGCCTATCGCCTTAACTAGCTGTGTTTGTAAAACCATGGAAAGGATGATCAACGATATTTAATAGGCTCGTTTATTATCTTGAGTCTAACAATCTTCTTACTCATATTCAATGCGGTTTCAGGCGCAACAGGAGTACTTTAGATCACTTAGTACGCCTGGAATCATTTATTAAAAATGCCTTTATTAATAAACAACATGCGGTCTCAATATTTTTCGACCTAGAAAAGGCATATGATACGACTTGGAAGTATGGAATTCTTAAAGATCTGCATGACATGGGTCTGAGAGGTCATACTCCTACTTTTATTAAAAACTTTCTCGAAAATCGAGAATTCCAAGTTCGTTTAGGATCGACCTTCTCTGATGTCTTTGAGCAACAGATGGGGGTTCCTCAAGGTAGTATTTTATCAGTAACGCTTTTTAGTATTAAAATCAACAGCTTAGCAAAAGTTTTAAATAATAATATAGATGGGTCTCTCTTCGTTGATGACTTTGGCATCTCATGAAGAGGGGCCCATATGCATGCTATTGAAAGGCAACTTCAGCTCTGCCTCAATAAAATACAAAAATGGTCATTGGAAAACGGTTTCAAGTTTTCTAAAACATAAACGTGTTGCATTCACTTTTGCAACAAGCGCATAATGCATAATGACCCGGAGCTGTACATCAATGACAGCCTTATCAAAGCTGTAAAAGAAGCTAAGTTTTTAGGAATCCTATTAGATTCCAAATTAACTTTTATCCCGCATATAAAATACCTGAAGGCTAAATGCCTTAAAGCTTTAGATATTTTAAAAGTTTTATCCAATACAAATTGGGGTGGTGATCAACCTACATTACTTTATTTATACAGATCGCTTATTAGATCAAAACTTGATTATGGATCCATTATATATGGATCTGCTCGGAAATCATATTTAAAAGACCTTGACGCAATTCATCACCAAGGTCTACGTATTTGTTTAGGAGCTTACAAAACGTCTCCAATTGATAGTTTATATGTTGAGGCTAATGTGCCTCCGTTACATTTAAGGCGCAGTAAATTATCTCTGCAGTATGCTATAAAATTATTTGCAAATCCATCAAATCCGGCATTTGATTGTGTTTTTCATCCTCCTTATCAAGAACTCTATAATAAAAAGATCAATGCTATGAAACCTTTAGGTAATCGTTTAAAACCAAAATTATAGGAATGTTGTTTAAACCTCAATCTTATTAAGGAACACAAAATAACAAATCATCCTCCATGGCTTCTTAATAAACCAGAGGTCAATCTGAAGTCGGAAACAAGCAAAGAAGTTTACCAGCAGGAATTTGCTATCATTAAAGACAACTATACTCGGTTGATTCGTCAGTGGATTTTAATTTATACTGATGGATCAAAAATTGGTGACAGGGTAGCTTCTGCTGCCATTATTGGAGATAAAACAATTAATATTCGTATTCCCAATGAAAGTTCTATATTTACAGCTGAGGCTAAAGCAATAATTTTTGCTTTATAATATATTTCAAAATCGCCTCATAACAATTTTATTATATGTTCCGACTCTTTATCTGTACTCCAGGCAATGAAGAGCGGGAAAGTAGATCACCCTCTAATTCGTGAAATTCTGGAACTACATACTTCAATAACATATGTAGTTTCAGATTTTAATAAAATAATTAATTTCTGTTGGTTACCTAGTCATATTGGCATTAAAGGTAACGAAAAAGCCGATTCGGCTGCTAAGGCAGCTTTATCTAAAGAAATTACGTCATGTTTCATTCCTTATTCAGATCTGAGGCCATTGATATATGCTTATATCAATGGTCTTTGGTCAGATCATTGGAATAGACAGGAACTTAATAAGTTACACTCTGTACAGTCTTGTCTAGGATTTACACCTTTGTCTCAATATGGTAGGCATGAGGGTGTTGTCCTTAGACGCTGTAGAATTGGCCACAGTTATTTTACTCATTCGTTTATTTTAAAGGGAGATCAATCTCCCCAGTGTGTCCCTTGTCAAAGTCAACAATCTGTCCAGCACATTTTGCTGGACTGTGTTGACTTTGCTCCTACAAGGGATACTTTTTATTCAGCATCATCGATGCAGGATCTTTTTAGTAATGTCCATGGGCATCAAATTTTAAAATTCCTTCGGGAAATAAACTTGTTCAATAAAATATAATTTTTTATCATTTATTATCCAGTCTTTTATTATAACTAATCTGTGATATTACTGGTTTTTATTAGTTTAGTAATTGATTTAAAATCTATTTAAATTAGTTTTACATAAATTTTATTTTTATATATTGTTATTCTTTTAACATTCTCGAGCCGCGAATAGCTGCAATAACGCTGATGCGGCTTTAAACAAAACCTCACTCACTCACTCTACAATTGCCAACACGACCAGGAACGTTTCTTTGTCCTGTCTCCGCTAGTACTCTACCCGGTTTGTGCGTGAGAGAAACATTAGTTTCGTCTATATTCCAGATATTTGCTGGTTTATTACTTAAGCCAAGAGAAACCAATACCTCATTTAAATCATTGAAGTATTTTTTTGTCACTTCAATATTGAGCATTCTTGCCCTTACGTTATTTAGAGCAGTTGGCGACCTGAGCGTTACATCGTGATGGCGCTTTTTAAACCCATCTAACCAGTCTTTTCCTGGAATTCCATTTCGGAAACGAGTTTTCAAAGACAGTGAAATAGCAATTCTTCCGATTTTAAAGCAAAGTTGTTCTCTTGTTATGCCAAAGCCGGCTCGGAAACAACGAAGACTACGTCCATGGATATATGTAAATGAGTCACGAAGGGATTAAATTTGGATTTTTGTAAGAATTTCTATATCAATATTTAAAACATAAATGTGTCCGAAATTAAACGTATGTCCGAAATACGACGGACTTACTCTATTTTATAACAAGTCCTATGTTTGAAATTTAAAATTTTCCATTTATTTTTTAATTTTATTTTTTAAAATCAAAATGATGGCGAGGATATCTCTTAGTCAAATTTTTTCTACAAATGATAACTATAAGTTATTGATACCACTGAAAAACAAAACAGTATCAAAATGCTTGTGCTGCGGGGATGAAATTCACGTTGTGGCATATATTTTGGTAATAAAATAGAACCTTGACATGTGTTGCAAATGATATCAAATTTAAAAAGACATAAGGAAAAAATGTATTTCACTTTTTATCAATAATTGAAAACAAAAATTGTTGCAAATTATAACAAATTTAAAAAGACATATAAAAATTGTATTTCATTTTTTATCTAATTGAAAAATAAAATTCATCAGACGCAAAAAACTTATTTAACATACAAGACGTAAACGTAGAAAAATATTAATTTAAAAAAGAACAAGATAACAAATCAACGGAATAAAATGAAACATATATATTGTCATGCTGGATATATATTTTATACATTTATTGCCCTGGGGTGAGGGAGATATCAAATTTTGTCTACCCTCAACAGTCTTAAGTGCTTGGGGTCCCCATTGGTGGAAATATTATCAGGGAAATTCGATCGCGTGAGGGTAATATTACCGCACGTGAGGGACACTCGATTGTCATCTTGTCATCTGATCACCTGTTTTGCCCAAACCAATCACTATACGTATTTTTCAACGATTTACAAGTGAGGTATAATTAAATGCTTATGTACATTTTTTTGCAATCTGCTCCCAAACACACTAATCAATTTCAATTCTCTTGGGTTGATCTTCAAAGCTTTGTTCAAAATTTTTCTCTGGTATACCACAACGCATATTCTATTGGAGTTGGCCATAAATACCGATTGCATCTATTCTAATGCATCGTCTTAATCTCAATGTCATCGATGTCAATAATAATTCCAGGTTATACATTAACATCATAAACACAATTTGGAAATTGTAGATTTATGAAGTACAAGATGTAAGCTTGATAGATATTCGGCTAAAGTTAGAGTTGACTGACCATGAAGAAACTCGCGAGCTGAGCTGTTTCACGGGTTTTCGTATTCAATATAGCATTATCCATTTCGTAGGTTATGTGGCAGTTTTAAAATGTTCCGTTAAAACAGCTCTATACGTTTGAATAGATTTCTCTCCTTTAATCCGTGCATGGGTAGAATTAATTTAATAAATAAGTAATATTCCAATGTCTTTATGAACTTGCAAATTATCATGGGCTGTCTCAAATTTTTGCATAAAAGGCTTCGGTTTGAAAATGCACTGCTAGTCAACTTCTCAGAAACATGGGCCGTCTCTTGTCATTCAGAAAGAACATTTGACATCTGACTCCGCCCACATGTAGCTAGCAAGACCCCGTCCACTGATCAATTTTAATATGAACTATTTATTAAACTTGATAAAATAACAACAAACATGAATTACAGTTTCAAGTGAAAATTGAATGAACAATTATTATAAGATGAATTTGTGAAAACAGATGGATCAATGGATGCTATTGAAAATTCCATACGTCAATTTAGAAAACGCTTTCCCGCAATCTGCTGTTAAAAGTCTATGATGTCACTGTTCGGACGTGGAGCATTGTCTTTATGAAGCAGCAAAGTATAGTCGACATCAAATACCTTATTGAAACAAAACTAATGTAATTGTAAGTATGTGTAGATAATGATTGTACATGAAATATCAAAATGATGCTATAACAGTGCATTTGCTTTTCTTTGCAATGCCAATGAAAAATCGGGAAGTGTAAATAAAAAGGTTAGCTATGAAATAACCAATATCCAACAAAAATACACCTCAACAAAATGCTTAATAGAACAAAAAACCCAATTACTTGCAACATTAGCACTAGTGGTTATGTTAAATTTCATTCTAGCCACTGCTTTAAAGCTGTATTAAGTTTTTTGATTTTCTAAAAATATATTTTTTAAAAAATAGTTATATTCTAACCACGATCCGTGACATTCATTTTCATTTCTTTACCGGTAAATAAACGGAATCCTCTGACCGGTTGGTCAGTGTTTTACGATGGTAATTATGAGCTTGGAGCATGCGTACGGATGTACGGAAAACCCTAGAATCGAAGGTTAAACAGATTGCATTAATTGTCATCAATTAAACACAAAACTTCGTTGAATTTGTCTATAGAATTTCACCGTTTTGAAAGTTGTGTTTAAATGCCCGAGTTTTGATGACGTAACAATGTTCTCATATTAGATTCCAAATGCCGCATCTCGCCGGGTAAATACTGTAATTCCTGTGTTTATTCGAGCTTTTATCGTTGAACCAAATGTAACATTGTTCAAAAGGAACATCATTAATGAGATTTGCACAGTTTTCTTTTTTTCTTTGGAAAACTTAATGCAGTTTTAACTGTTTTTAAGTACTAGTTAAGGATTATTTATATAATATACTACATAAAAACGTACAGTAAACAGCTTTAAATGAAAAATGTAATTGTAAAATTACAATATCGTCGTGCAGATTCTAATTCACGCACTTATGTATTTAAGTAAGATTTAACATCTTAAAACGTAAAACAATAACGAAACCAGTAAACTGTTCTCTTACAGATAACTAGGGCCTTGGTGGCCGAGTGATCTTAAGCGCGCGCTTACGGATCACAGTGCCTCCCACCACCTGCGTTCGAATCCCATTCGGGACAGATCCTAGTGTGAGAAAATTTGTCAGTTCGCTTGCCGAAGGTAGGTGGTTTTCTCCGGACACTCCGGTTTCCTCCACCATTCCAGAACTGACCGCCTCGAAATAAGTGAAAGATTCTTGACTGTTGCGTGAAACAGCATTACTCCACTCCACTCGTACAGATAACATACCATGTCGATATGATTTTGTAAGGGATGTTATAATTTTATCCGAACATAACGTCAATAATACCTTGTGTAGTTTCATAGTATTTGGTATTGAAGTAATACGTTCTGAAAGTCGGACTCGATATTGTTAATTCCGTATGAGAAATAGTTTAAGCGTAGTGCTGAAGATACATAGCATGGTTGCAGGGAGATAACTTCTGCTTCTTAAGCCAACGCTTTCATCTATCTTTACTCGAGAGTGGCATTATTAATCTTTCTTAAGGTCTTCATCCAGCTTATTGAAAAATACTAAAACTTATTTTAATTAATCAATAGTATCTCTATAGTTGTATTCCATTTTTGCTCATATTGATTGTAATTGGTCCTCAAAGGTTTTTTTTTTTTTTTTTTTTTTTTTTTTTTGAGACACAAAAGTCTAAAGTAGCGCTTTTCTGATATTAACAATTTTCTGTCTGCAGATTTATTTTTTTCCTCAGATCTTGAATCAGATCTTCTTTAGAGTTCCCTAGAAACAATGCAAATGCAATAAATTAATACATAGCTCAATGTTATGAAGTTAAATATATGAAATGATTCTGTCATGCATTCATTAATGTAAAAAGTCCGTATATTCAATACGTCAATGAAGACTTAAAACTGCATTAAGTTTTCCAAAGAAAAAAATTAAAACGGTGCTCATCTAATAAATGATGTTCCTAATGAACAATGTTACATTTGGTTCAACGATAAAAGCTCGAATAAATACAGAAATTACAGTATTTACCCAGCGAGATGCAGCATTTGGGATCTAATATTAGAACATGGTTACGTCATCAAAACCCGGGTCATTTAAACACAACTTTCAAAATGTTGAAATACGATAAATTAAACACAGAACTTCGTTGAATTTGTCATTTGTGACTTAGTAAGGGAAAAATAACACCATTTCAAATACATCTGGATATTAATGAAGGACAATTAATGCAATCTGTCATGTTTCACTTTCGATTCTAGGCTTTTCTGTACATATGTGCGCATGCTCCAAGCTAATAATTACCATCGTAGAACACTGACCAACCGGTCAGAGGATTCCGTTTATTTACAGCTAAAAGAAATGAAATTTTAGAAAATGAATGTCACGGATCGTGGTTAGAAGATATCTACTTTTAAAAAAATATATTTTTAGAAAATCAAAAAAAATTCAGAAATTTGGTAAACTTAATGCAGCTTTAAAATGTTATATTTTTGTTGCATTTCACTGCTGTGTATGGGATTTGCAAAAATAAAAAGAAATACCCTGCGAATTTCATGGAAGAGTTGTCATACAATTTCTTTTACTGGCTTTTTTGCAATGATATTTTTTCTCAAGAGCATCAGGGTCGATAAACGTCTCAAAAAACCGGTTACCACCCTTGATATAATAATACGATACAACTGTTTCGGTAATGACATGATTTCTTGAAAAAAAGGCAAATCGATCAAAAAAGTGAAAAAATTGTTTGTAGAACAAGACATTCTCAAGTCATTCTAATTGACCAGTCATAATTATTAAGTTGATTTTAAAATGATTAAAATGGAAAAAAAATAATAAGGAATTATAAGCTATATAAACATGAAGTTAAATTGTGACAACCTGTTTGTCACTTGTACGGAAGCCGACACGTGTCACCAACAAAAAATAAATTATGTCATAATTACTATTAAGTTAGGTAATTAGTTAGTAATTGCGACCAACTTATGTCGAAATAACGACTTAATATTTCGTAATTACGACTAGTATCACGTGATTATGACTTAGCTTTGTCGTAATTACGACTAAGTATCTCGAAGTTACGACTATTATCTCGTAATTAAGACTTAGCTTTGTCGTAATTACGACTATGTATCGCCTAATTACGACTTTGTTATGACTTAATAACGACTTAGGATATCGTTATTACAAAATTGTTATGTTGAATACGAAAGCCAATTTGGCTCATTTTCGTAGAAATTTTTTTTTTTTCTGATAACGCGAAACAACCGCGAATTCCGCGTAATAACGCGTAACTTGCGCGTAATATCGTTCAACGTTTGCGTAATATCGCGTATAACTGTGTAACTTTCGCAAAATATTTCGAAGGAAAGTATACAAAGCAATGGCGCAACATTTATAGGCATAATAAAACATGGAACATAAATTGGAAATTAATGATTTAGTGAGTACATCTTTTGAAATTAGTCTGTCCCTTGCTAAAATTTTAAGCTTTTTTTTTTGATAGCGCATCAAATTTATGATCAGTGTATCTTTACTAAAAAAAAATTAAAACTGTAAAAATTAACGAGAAGGAAGAATAACTCTGATTTGACTGATGTTTCCATTTTCATTTTGAATAAATTACAAAATTAAGGAATTCTCATTACATCCATAATCACGCATGTTAACTAAACGTTTAGGAAAAAAAGACAACAATGACGGAATTTGACATAACGGTTCTGTCTTATACCATGTTTTAAATTTAGTCATAAAATACATTCAAAAATGGTAAATGACAGTTCTTATAAGTATGGTGGAATAAGACACCATTTTCAGTTAGTTAAATTTAAATAGTTTATGAATAACATTCGTATGTTTAAACCCTTAATGGCACAATACTGAATTATATTCCTGCTGAATACTTGTTTTAATATTCTGACTTTAAAATCAGCATCAGACGATCTCTCTCTCTCTCTCTCCATCTCTCTCTCTCTCACACACACACACACAGAAATTTGGAATATATATATATATATATATATATATATATATATATATATATATATATATATACAAAATGTATCGTGTGAATTAATGCAATGATTATTCATTCTAATGGCTGAATAATTAAATGTAAATAATTTAGTATGTAATTAAACAAATATTCTTTTTAAACTTCTTCATTTCCTTTTAAGTTCATTTTTTATATTTTAATGTTATGAAACGTTGTAGTTATATTTATTTTAAAAGAAAGATTAGAAAAAAACTAGCTGGAAAACACACACACACATACACACACCATTTCAGGCGAGAAGAACATTCGCGGAAGTGAATAGGCCTATAACGCTTTACACAATACGGAACTTAACAACAAACTGCACGCTCTTTGTAAAGTGGATGAGAGAGATGTATGCACTGAAGAATCTACTCTAAAAGTAATTTCTCATGTGGTGAAACTGTGAGGGGCCTGTGCCATTGCTTATAGAAGTTATGGTTATGCTTTGCCAGATGATGCAGTGTATAAAAAAAGTTATACCTCCAGTTAAGGCAGAAAGAGTTATCGAACTTTAAAACAATATGTGTCTTTTCAGTATGTACTAATTTACTCAATTGAATTTGTGTTAAATTCACTAACGTTATTATTATTTTTATTATTATTTTTATTATTATTATTATTATAAATTTAATTTAAGGAATCAAATTTAAATGGTCGGTCAAATTATAGTTTACTTCCATGTAAACAAAATCTAATTACACAAGGCGTCATCAATGAAATAACGTTATTTGTAAACAATTTGTTTTTCGTAGGTCATTGTACAATGTCACAAAAAGGTAATAACCAACGTATATAATTATCCCTTTACACGAATATCATTAGCTATTTGTTTTTTAGTAATCTTAATCTGCGTTGCTACAACACATCAACAGTATATTCAGACCGTAAACGCCCAAAAAGAAATTAGTGGAATGAAGTGTTTTAAAGCCTGTTTTAACATACTTTCATTTTATCGAGGCGGTAAGTTCTATAATTGTAAAGGAACCAGAGTGCTCGGAGAAAACAACTGAACTTCGACGAGTGAACAAACTGGTAATTGTACCAATATATACATGAGTGGCGTTCGAATTACCGACCCAATAACCTCTCGCCGCTTTGGGCTTGAGCCTTCGGTTCCCGCAATATCTCTTGATAATATTCTAAACCCCTCCTTTCAGTGGCCGATATCTAGGTATCTAGTGGCCAAAAAGCTATCCGTTTCTCAGCCCTTCAGTTTGAACTGTCAACAGCTCGACATCTGATTCGTTCCCTCGGAGGCCGAGTTCGGTCACAAAGAGTAAATCTATCCCAAGTATAATATCACTTGATGTGCATCATCATTCATTTAGTATAGGGAATAATAATCAGTGGTGATAAGACACTGAGTAAAGTGTATACTTTTTTTTTTGTTTAACTCTTCCAATCATTCTTGCCGATAGCCTAATAAACGTGTACTTATGACCAGCTTGGCTTTTCAGATTGAAAGTTGGTTTTCTTCCCAAGTCAATCAGTACGGTAACTTAGATTGGTAGAGCGCTTGTTTTGCATATAGGAGACCGGGGTTCAAAACCTTGGACCGGTTTCACCAAAACGTAATAGTGACCTGTTTCGCCAAGCAAAACGACACTTTGAAATAAATCAGGGGTACTTCAGAAAAGATTTTAAATCCGGTGCCCCATTATCATACGCAATTTGGCCCTATAGCTGGATACGACCCGACATAAATAAAATATTCTTGACTAGAACGCGTAACCCATTTAACTAATTATCTCCACTAAACAGGGTTATAGTACCCGTCTCACTACACTTATCGTCCGAGGAACGAATGGTATATATGAATATTAACACAGGTTTATATAGGTAAATCTCCTGAGGCTACACATGGGATATAAATCTATCCCATGTATAACCTCACTCAATGTGCATCATCATTCATTAAGTATTGGGAAAAATAATCGGTGAATATTTCCGTTCTCTTAAAATGTTACATGAAAATTGCATCCCAAAACCAAACCCCTAAAACTCAACTTCCCAAACTTTAAAGAATAAGGAAGCATACTGTCTTTGGATTTATACAACCAAACATTTTGAATATGTAAAATATGGTTTTCTACAAAGATTCTAACGGAAATTGTGCTTATACAGTCGGACGGCTTAGGACAGATCAGTCGAGAATGTAATTCTAATTTCCGGTTTCCCTTAGCATCTTGTCATGACCAAATATAAATGTAAATAATCTTAACTGGAGTGTAAAACCAATACAATCAAGCCGGCTTAGGACAGATCAGTCGAGAATGTAATTCTAATTTCCGGTTTCCCTTAGCATCTTGTCATGATCAAACATAAATGTAAATAATCTTAACTGGAGTGTAAAACCAATACAATCAAGCCAAAAGTTACTTCGTAGTACTGCCAGTTATTTTGTAAAATATTCCAAGAGCCTAATAAAAACTAAGACGATACTTGATCGCAATGTGTTTTATTTATACACCATTAATACATAATACGTTCCAACTACTATTACATAAGTTATTGTCCCAAATGTATTTAATGTAAACAGTTTAACGAATACAGTCTTATAATCCTTGGACCAAGCACAGGGCAAATTATCAAATGTACAAAACTGATCATAAATGTTTTGCGCATAGTCTTAGAATTCACCAACTTTCGAAAACAAATTGGAAACAGAACAAGTATCTATCATATCCTTTATATTATTATACCGGTCCAAGTTTTCCTTTGAAAACCACCCAATATAACCCATAATATTTCTACTCTTTTCTACTTCACCAGACAAAGACAACAAAATCACACAGCCTCGACGAAGACTATGCGGGGTCTCACCCTCATTCAAATTCAACTTCAATCTATCGTAAATTGCCGCATGCGTCAATGCCTCATTTAAGACTGCACGGCCAGAATGGTTATTTAGTCGGAATAGGAACCCAACAGATAAATCAACACCACAACCCCTGGCTTCCAAAAAGTAAACGTCCAAAGCTTTAAAAGGACAAATGTCTGGATCAGCCATCCTTCTGATGGCAAAAGTATTGACCTTACCATTACTTAATGTCTTCCCAACCATTTGAGGAAAAAATCAAGCCAAAATCATCTGGAAGCCTTTTAACTTCTTGAGATAAAATCTTTCCAAGATCCCCCGCAAAAAACTGAAGTAATAAAAAGGCAAGATCTCTGTATAATACGAACCTCCTCGCAACCCCTTTATCAAACTTGCACAATTGTGAACATATAAACACATCAATGCTTCTACGTTTGTCACAAAATAATGATTTCGCTTGATTTTGAACAACATGGGAACGGGACTGCTCCCTCTAAACCGAAAGCAAATACTTTTTAACTAATGTACTATGAGCTGGATTGCCAGTTTTAAAATTCAGATCCCAATTGTCAACCCTGCCATAAGATTTGAATACAAAACTAACTTGCCAATTAAAGACTGGATAGTTCCTGCTGACAACCTTTTAGGGCAACCACAGCTAGAAACTTTTCCAAAACTGCGAGGTCGGGACACTCAATATCATGGACAGTTCTCTTTCTTTTCTTATCTTTAAACACCAAAAACTTTCTAACATCCTCAGATTAAGCATCGCGAACACCCCTTCCGATTTTAAAATTGCTCATTAATACCGAAAATTTTTTTTCCAATGCGGTTTTCTGTTTTGAATATTGCGAGTTGTCGAATAAAGAGTCCAAATATGTTAGTCTACTATCAATGTCTACTAGCAAACCAAACGAACCGTCTTTAACTGCATTCTGATTTTCCTCATTACTTTGAAGAACCTAAAATTATACAAAATCAAAACATAAGCTGAGCTGCCATCAAATCATTTCTTAAACCCTTTGCATCAGGAATAAGACCTTGTCTAGATGGAACTAAAATTATATTTTTGTCTCCTTTCCTTCTTAAATAGAACCAATCTACAACATATTTCCACAAATATCGCCACCAAGCAGGAAATGGAGTAAGGACGGGTACAATCATAGTACAATCTTTAAGAGTAGAGCTTTGTAAAAACCTTAGAATTGGTGCAATCAAATTATAAGAAGGGTATACATATTGATTCTCTTCCAGCGCCAAATTCTGAGAAAACACATTAACACCGACTGAATGAGTAGTTGGAAATGGTGTAAAATGTTTCAAAACCTCTCCATTCTTGTCTTTCATCGCATCCGAATCAAGCGACATCAAATCACAAGTATGGGGTCCAAAATGCGACTGTACTTTATTCCAACTTTTCTCAGACAATGTACAATCATGAAAAGTCAACTTCCTTGAAGGTGCATCCGCCGGGTTCAGACCAGAAGGCACATAATAAATTCTCAAGTCGATAATACCATCAATTGTAAGAAGACACAGTTTTTAACAACACGATTCAGTGAAGGGTCTTTCCTACCCTGATTATTCCAAGTATGAACTAAAGCCATATTATCCACAAATGCGTCAATTCTATGGTCAGCAACCTGCGGTTTGATAGAGATAAGTGCATTCAAAAGACTATGTGCCTCCTTAACATGAATCGGTCTGACGTCATTAGAATCCCAAAAATCGCTGAACTCCAAGGATTTTCCGCCCAACTCAATAACAGCACCCCACTTTAACCCTGAAGAGTCCGTCACAATGGAGATTCTAAAATGCTTTTCATCTCTCCAAGGCACAAAACCTTTCTAGTCATCAAAAAATAACCAATGTTCAAGTCCTTCACACAACATGTCGTCAACCTTAACCGGCCTACAACTTTTCACTCCCAACCCTATACAACGGTTAACCTCTACCGTAAACATTTTTGCCGCAGGAACTGTTAAAACAAAGAAATACATTTGCCCGCGAATCTCTGTAAACTTTTCACTTCAACAAAATTTGACTGAAATAAATGATCACGTAATTCCGCAATCACAGCTCTTTTGTCTTGTGGAAGAACAAATGCCTGTTTATAGGAATCTACCAACAAACCCAAAAACCGTCTAACTTGGCAGGGGTCAAACTGACACTTACTCAAGCTTAAAGTATAACAAGGACGAGTCAAAATTTCAACAACAATATATAACCCTTTCAAAGCCAAGGCTAACTCTCCCTGAGACGCAGATTCCGAAACTCTCTTAACTGTGTATTCCCCTATCAACCGGTGGTCTATATATTGTAGACACGGAACTCCCGAGGTTCTTACAGTAACCTTTAGCGACAAGTCCAATAGAATGGTAGATATAAGTACTGCCTTTGAAACAAATGGCAAAGTATTATAAACCATATACCATCCGCCGAACTGAATCTCAAAAAAGGTTTTGGAATTATCACTTAAAAGAACGTGGTCATAGCCGATCTTATCGTCAATTGTTGTCAAGAAGGTCCCCCTTTCAATAATTCTAGGAACATCTTTTAAGGTATCTAGCTTAAAAGGATTATCCTGAATCCATAAATTCAAAAACCGCTCGTCGTGACATAATCTAGGTTTTGTGGGTTTAACAGTTAGCGGTTCACATTCGTCAACTTTTCCAATAACCTGAATTAACCCATTACCTATCCTCTCTAATATCGTCTTAACTATAAAGCTTTTTTGCTGCTGACACGATTGGGAGTTAGGAAAGTCAGTATCATAAGCCCGCCCCTTCAAATTAAGGATGCCTATGGGAGCAAAAAGTAGCTGGATTTCTAAGAGGAAGACTTTCAAAAACACAAAGACAATTAAGATTAACAACATGTTCCGCCCTGGGAGCCATGTGAGCTGAAGGTTGGAGAGCATCACTTTTACAGTTTACCCAGGTGACACCTGTCCTTTTTATCTGCAATGCCGAGTATGGATCAAATATGGCATTGATTTCCCATTCAGGAACTACTGGTACACATCTTCCTTTCTTATATACCACAGTTTTTCCCTACAAAGAAAAAATTAACAACGGAACCAAACAGTAAATTGCAAAGGTGATACTCCAACCTGCAACCCATGTGAAATGTTTCACTGGGGAATCAGTGTCCCTGGGTCAAAGATTGGGTATCAAACACAACAAAAAAGAACAACGAACATAGATTATTTAACAACTTATTAATAAGTTAAATGACTATATCTTCTCCTGCTTGAGCTTAGTACAGTTGAATTTTGATGTGCCAGATGTGCACATTTCGGAAATTCATTCCTCATCAGTGACACTAAGACCGAAACGTTTGATAAAAAAAACATAAGCCAAACAGTCGAAAACAATGAATCGAAAGTTCCAAAATTACATTTCGGAAATTCATTCCTTATCAGTGACACTAAGACCGAAACGTTTCATAAAAAAACATAAGCAAAACAGTCGAAAACAATGAATCAAAAGTTCCAAAATTATATAAATCCAAATCCAGCTAAGTAATGCTTTGCTTGTGGGAACAAACCTTAGTTTTAAATCAATTTCAAATTTAAGACGGCTGAAAATTTGGTTAAATGGTACATTTTCTGACAGCACAAAACAATTCTGTAGGTCCCCGGCATCATCAAAACGCCTACAGGCTTGAAGAGACTTTGAAAAATACTCGGCGTCTTTGTGTCCAGAAGCTCTAGCAGAATCAACTAAAGTATCTATATCTCCGATCATAACATGTTCTGATGTCGGTTTATGGTTACTAGCATTTTAACGTACCTCTCTCAATATTTCATCCACATTATACGATCTGACTCTTAATTCATTAATACTTTTCTCCATTTTTTCAATCTGTTCTCCAAACTACCGTCTGGCTGCTGGTCTAAAATTACACATGAAAAATTCCTTAGTACATAATCGGACCTTCATTTGAAAAGTATCATCGTCGTAAAATCAGCTATAACACTTGTTCAATGCTCAATTTAAAGAATAAGAAAGGGAATAATAAATTTTACCCTACAATAGTCCTAAGGTTAAAACAAAAAAAAAATTGGCCCACCATCATGAACATGCACAAGAGTAATTAAAATATGACTAAAACGATTGGCCATAATGTTCACCTACGACGATCAGCAGCAACAGTTCAAAATAAAATGGGTCAAGGACTCAATGGGCAGGGGTGTTTTTTAAATTTCTATTGAATGGGTGTAAGTGTGGAAGGAATTTTAAATAATTGCACAAAGCAAGGTGCACAAAATGTTTTTTATACTTCCCAGAAAGTCATGAAAAATGGGGAATAGGTCCAACAATGACAATATATATGAAAGTGTAATGAAACAAGTATATATATGTATTAGGAAAATCTCAATCATTTGAACATTTTCTAAAGTACAGTAAATTGAAAAATGTGCACCAGAAACTTTACATTGGAATGGAGTGGAGTGGAGTAATGGTGTTTTACGCCCTAGTCAAGAATCTTTCACTTATTTCGAGGCGGTCAGTTATTGGATGGTGGAGAAAACCGGAGTGCCCGGAGAAAACCACCGAACTTCGGCAAGCGAACTGACAAACTTTCTCACACTAGAATCTGTCCCGAGTGGGATTCGAACCCAGGCGGTGAGTGGCACTGTGATCCGCGCTTTAGACCACTCGGCCACCGAGGCCCCTTACTTTGGTATGGACTGGATGGGTTGGACAGTACAGGACAGATAGGCAACAGGGTGACAAAACTAGCCTTCCACACTTTCATCTAGTAGTTTATAAACCAATGACTTTTAGAACATAAACATTTTTGTAGTTTTCTTTCATATATGTATAATAATCCTATTTTTTTAAAGATTTGAAATCTTAAACCTGTAACAGTAGGATCTAATGGCATAAAGGTTTCACTACATCATTTGAAGTCAGGTGCACATCTTTGATAATCTTTTGATATATACAGTACAAAGTCACTAAGTTTCAAATTCTGGAAAACTGGGAAAAAATTCATGAAATATTCCATAAAGTCAGACTGCACGTCTTCAATATATATGAAAACATTCTTTAAAGTTTAAAGGTTTTTGATTGAAAACTGTAAGAGGACTTGAGTTCACAAAGTAGGTACCCCCAGTTCAAAAAAATGCTAAAAAGTGACTAAGTTTCAAAGTCTGAAAAAATGGAAAAAAATCTTGAAATATTTCCATAAAGTTAGTTGCATATATTCAATGTATATAGAAACATTCTGGAAAGTTTCAAGGCTTTTGGTTGAAAACTGTAGGAGGAGTTGAGTTCACAAAGTAGGTACCCCAGTTCAAAAACTTGCTAAAAAGTGACTTAGTTTCAAAGTCTGGAAAAATGGGAAAAAATCTTAAAAATATTTCGATAAAGTCAGTTGCATATCTTCAATATATATAGAAACATTCTGGAAAGTTTCAAGGCTTTTGGTTGAAAACTGTAGGAGGAGTTGAGTTCACATGGTATGTACCCCAGTTCAAAAACTTGCTAAAAAATGACTTAGTTTCAAAGTCTGGAAAAATGGGAAAAAATCTTAAAAATATTTCCATAAAGTCAGTTGCATATCTTCAATATATATAGAAACATTCTGGAAAGTTTCAAGGCCTTGGTTGAAAACTGTAGGAGGAGTTGAGTTCACAAAGTAGGTACCCCAGTTCAAAAACTTGCTAAAAAGTGACTAAGTTTCCAAGTCTGGAAAAATGGGAAAAAATCTTGAAAATATTTCGATAAAGTCAGTTGCATATCTTCAAAATATATAGAAACATTCTGAAAAGTTTCAAGGCTTTTGGTTGAAAACTGTAGGAGGAGTTGAGTTCACAAAGTTGGTACCCTATTTTCCCCGCCCGCCCGACATTCACCATACTATAAACCGGATTTGCACTCCGTGCATCCCGGCCAGAAACGAATCTGGGATAATATCACTTGAAGTTATTGTACCATATCAAATAAAAATCTTGTCAAAGAAACTTCTGCACATAAAACGAAAAACTAACATTCTTTGAGTCACATGTAATAGACTAACTATTGCCTGTGTCCGGGGTATGCGACTGGGCTGCGGTGGTATCATTTACATCAGGTGCCGATGTAGCCTGGCTAGGAACCGCTAATGCACTAGAACCCGCTAGTTTAGAAGTAACAGGGGCCACAGTGTCTGGTTTTTTTGTTTTTGTTTTTGTTTTTTTTGGGGGGGGGGGCACCATTGTCATTAGCCAGTAGAATACCAAGAAGGACTAACTCTCTCAAAGTATCAATTGTAACATCTTTCCCTGCAAAATAAAATAATTCACACATAAACCAATATTATAACTTTAAAATGTGCACATTACTCTGTGTAAACGTACTTTTAAAATAGGCATAAAATTTAAACTACAAATTATCCACCGACATTTAAAAATTCAATGGAACTTATACAACAAAATCATAAAACCGGATAGTAATATACTCCTAAACGGTCAAATGTATTACAGGTCAACATGGGCGAAACACACACACACACACACACACCACAAAAAAACTAGTTATTGTTTGAAATGCCTAGTTACATTTTAAAAGAAGTTATAAATGACACCGGAAATAGCGTTGTTATTACCGAGCTTTACTGCAAAAAGTTATAACGATTCCTTGATATCAAAAGTTCACTTAAGATCTATCTATACATGGTCTAAAACTCGTGACTGTTGCTTACGAAAACTTAACTGATGTGAATCAGAATTAGAATTACAGAATTATTAATATTTTGTTTTTATTACATTTATTATTATTATTAACCCTGGAGAAACGAAATTCATAAAAATACCTTCTTGGTATTTATTTTTCGCTATTGGCCATTACAATAAGCATCTATGCAGTAAAAGTTTCCTTCTTACTTCACACAGTCAGGGCAATTATTTCTCTAGCTAAAATTCAAATCCGAGTCAAATCACCCTCTTTGTACTCGTTTATCGATAACACCAGGAATTCAGTCAATCGTAAATGTATAAGCAAGACCCAATAATAATGTTAAATTAATCATTTAGCAAAGTATTAAGGCATAGAATTCCAATCAAAAACTAATCTGGCAATGTAAAATTCTTGTACAAATCCCAAACACTAACGACCCTCACCCCCCTAACGGTCACGGCATATAAATTTTATCAAAAACAAAAAAAAAAAAAACAAGAAGAAATAGACATTTGCATCCCCCGCTCTACTCACTTTCTATTTTCCACCAATAGTCTTAGCGATTACGACTTCTATTCAATATTATATAAAACTTATAAAAGTCTTTTTTGTTGTTTTAATAATGACAGGAAAACTATGTTTTAAAATGTCATAACATTTTTTAACAAAATATCATCAATATCTTTTATTTTCCCTTTTTACCCAAGTATTCATTGAAAGCAAAAGTGATTACTAGGTATTTAGGTACAGTGAAACTTGGGAAAACCGGACCGCCTCCGTTCCTTGAAAAAAATCCGGTTTTCACAGGATCCGGTTTATTAAGGTTATGCGCTAGAGTTCACTGCCCTTGATAATGAGTAGTAGATCCATTTACGTTATCTCCCTTTGGGATGTGTCTGTCGTGTAGTCATGGGTAATACATATACATGTGGTTTATTTGAAACAATAACGGGTGGGATCAGACATCATGATTATGATGTATAATTGTCTCATTGAAATAATAAACTTGAAATACGACGTATTTAGTAAATAAAGTTATTATGGTAAGTAACGTGTATTTTAAGTTGTTTTTATTTCGATGCAAACATACCGGCAAAACGAAGGTGCGATTTCCTATGCTGGAGAATGTAGGTCAACGTAACTAAGACTTGGCGAAAACATTGAATTGTTTGATTTACTGACATGACACATAATCTATGTTTTTTTATGTCGATTAATGGTAACAACTGCCATTCCATTGTTATTTTTCCCCATCAGCTGACTGCGCAGAATGTTTTATCTGTACAAAGTACATTTCAGTTGTTCGATTGAGAGCCGAATAATTTCGGGATTCAAGGTAATCTTAACTGCGATTATTCTATTCTATTCTTGACTGAAGTTTTGTGTTACCTCAAAAATTATTAAAATATCAATCATGACTGAAATTTCGTCGATTTAAGATAGCGGAGAAAGTTGTGAATTATCATTGTGATACGAGTCCTACCAGCAAAATGAAGCAACAAAGATATTCAAATAAAATAAATGTTTAGTTTATTCAGCACTAATTATGATCAATTATATTCAAACAAAAATTTTCAATGATGCAGAATTAAAAATAAATAAAACACCGAGTAATAATAATCCAATATGAATCTTATGTATTGTCTAGTCATATAAAATAATTTCAGTAATTATTTCCAACTTTCTTATAATAAAACAATATGGACATCTTGATTGTAAGATAATCACACACTATGAACATTTTACTTAAAGTAATTTGTTATAAGCATCTGTTTAGACACAGACTTGTTCTCCAAAACTGTTTTAATTGTCATCTTTTCCAACTGAACAACATGATTAAGATAACGTTCCTCCTTGGCCACAGGAAAATTTCGGATTTTCATTATCAACGTTAGAATGTCTTTATGGCTGAGCTCACTGCCGTCCAAAATATTGTCAGGATCAGAATCGTCGTCATTATCATCAACATTATCAATTTCAGTTTCTGTTGCATTTACACAGTTGTTCATTTTTTGAAATTCGTTTACAGGAGTTTTTTCCCATTCATCACTTTTGTCCTCTATTGGCACATTTTCATCTAGCGCGTTTAAATTGTCCATATTCAAATCCATGCGGAATTCTCTGGCAAATTGTGCCAGTGGAATATCATCATCGTCTTCATCACTAGTTGGAATATTTTCCTCATAATTTTCCTCATAATTAACAACTGTTGGAAACCCACACATTGCAAAACACTTTGATATTGTGTCTGGTGAATTATCATTCCAAGCTTGTGATATCCAGTGTATAGAATCAAGAAGTGTAATTTCTTTACACAAAATAGATGCGGAATCGGCACTGTCTGTTTTCGTTAACAAATTGCGAATTAAACATTTACGGTATCTCCCTTTAAAGGCTCGGATTATACCCTGATCTAAGGGCTGCAGAATGGAAGTTGTATTTGGTAGTAGGAATATTAGCTTAACATTTGACAGTTCAATATTGTCATGCGATGTGGCATTGTCTAAAATCATCAATATTTTTCTACCTTCAGGTCGTTTTTTTTTATTTACATCCTTTATCCAATTGGTAAAAATTGAACAGTTCATCCAAGTTTTGAAATCAAATTCATAATTAACTGGTAATCTGTCCTTTTTCACACCTTTAAAACATACCGGATTTTCGAATTTTCCGATTACCAACGGTTTAAATTTTTCCCCCGTAGCACTACAGGCAAACATTACTGTAACACGTTCTTTAGAATTTTTAATACCCTTTGTTGTTTCCCCTTTTGCAGCTAATGTTTTATCTGGTAATGCACGCCAGTAAAGTCCCGTTTCATCACAATTAAAAATGTCACACGGTTCATAACCAGACACGATATCAGGGATAACATCATTATCCACACCCGCGCTTTCACCACTTAGTCTAAAACCACAAATAGAATATCTGCTTTTCCAGCTATCAAGCCACCCATTCGATGCCTTAAATTCAGAATGTCCAAGTTGATCGGCAAAACATTTTGCTTGTTCCTGGAGGATAGGTCCAGACAGTGGAATGTTTTTTGAACGCGCCTGAGAAAACCAGCGCCACATCAGTTCATTAACATCTTCAAATTTACAGGCATTATTAAAACGTAGTTTTTCACCTCTGGAATTTTTCTCATACTGTTCTAAATAATACGATTTTTTCTTTAAAATATCGGACACTGTTGAAGTTCCTACACCGTATTTTTGCTAACTTTTTTGTGGTGTTTTAGATGAAGCATCTTGAATACGCTGAACTTTATCTTTTAGTGTTAATTTTGTCCGTCTACGTTTAGCCGGCGGTTGCTTAGACATGATAATATTACGTAATAAGATCCTTAGACTTGTGTGTTATAAATGAGAATGGTAAAACTTGTAAAAATTAGTTATTTTTTAAACACCGTAGGAAGCCACTAAATATTGATTGACTCAAATCTGAATTATATCGCTGTTAAAATATTGTAATGTTTAACTGTTTTTGTTAGATTTAATTTCTGTTTTATTAAACCAACTTTAAGTTTTGGTAACAATCGGCGACTACTTGGACATAAAAAGGTAACCTCAGAGATTTTCCTTTAAAAAATAAAGCGTTACAATCGAACACAAGCTAACCTTGATTTCGGTTGACTAAATTCTTTAATCCGATAATTATTGTTTATTTGTGACACCTTTCACACGTGTTGATGTATACTCAAGCCATTTGTTGACGGTATTCATTTGTATTTCTTACAGTTTTGTTTTACAACAGGATTAAGTTGTAAAAGATCCCCAACGACTAAAATTGATATTCCTGCAAATGGATCTGATGACCTTACATTTATTTCTTGTAACTTTCGTGATAAATCAATAAGTGAACTTGACCCAAGCATAGAGATCTCATCAACTATCAAAATTTTCAAATTCTGATAAAAGGCCCTAAGGCTATTGAGTCTTTCAACAGAAGTCTTCAACTTTGAAAACTGTGATTTGTCTTTTACTGGAAGGGCAAATGCAGTATGAAGTGTTGTTCCTTCTATGTTTGATGCTGCTTTACCAGTTGTTGTAGTAATAATCACAGTCGGCTTTTCTGGATTTTGTTCTTGCATGCTTAAAGACCGAATTGCACATTGATAAATAGCATTAAGAGTCTGACTTTTTCCGACTTCAGCTCCACCACTTAAGAAAATGTAAAACGGTTTCCGAGACTTGAAACTTTCATAAGACATACGTGTTTTTGTTGTCCATTTATGCACAAAATCAAATACACATCTTTGTTCATCGTTTAATGAATTCACAAGGTCTTAATACCTATCATCAGACAGAAGGGAGGTAGTTATTTCAATTGAAAATGTCCGTTTTGATTTTGCTCTTGTTGAAGTTTGATGCACTGATACAGCATTAATTTCAGAAAGTTGAATTGGGTCTATGAATGAGAAGTTAGAGTCCATTTTAGTGCTTCTTTCATTTTCTTTTTCATGCTCAACCTCAGATGCTACCTGACCCCATATATCTGGAGAAACATCATCTGGATCAAAATTTTCAAGCACTTCTTCCACATCATCAAAGTACTTTTTATAAGTCTTTACATTGTCAACAATGTCCTGTTTAACAGATTATATTTCATCTCTAATGATCCATTTAACTTCATCTCATCTTCAGATTGCCATGGTAGATAAAGCAAAAGAAGTCGATGATGGTATTGCTCAGAATTTTTCATCTCAGAAACAATGGTAGCGTATGACGCATGGCTGTTTTCTTTAAACCATATTTGCCAATCCATATTTTAAAGTAATATAATTGGAAGTATGATCAATATACCATACACCAATGTTATACATTTTACATTTTTTGGTTAATATGCAGGTGTGGGAAAAAATAATTCCTAAAATTTTTATTTATGTATCAATAGTTCTGTTGGAAATGATTTAAACTGGTACATAGAGATAACCTTAGATCTTCTTAAGACTGACACATTAATAGATTTTCCAGAATATTATTAGTTCAGTATTATGTTAAACCAGTGAATACATATGTCACTAGTTTTGTTTGATCCAAACTACTGTAAAATACATATTTTAGTGGCAGATTTATTTCTGAGAATTTTGCACTTTGACTACTGTATTACTGAGACACTACCAATAAGATTTTTAAAGAAATAAGAATTAAGATGTCGCATAGTTCTAATTACAACCATGCTTAAAAAAAAATAAAATAAATTTCATTTTGTGTTAAAATATATCTACACTAAAGGCTCAACAATTTACATTTACAGTAATAGGTTACCGTAAAATCACAAATATTCGTGGGGCATTAAATTTCGCTATTTTCGTGGGTAAGTAATTACCACGAAATTTCATGTCAACGAAATGTTTTACTTACCAATTTGGAAAGAAACACTCGATGATCCAAAAATACTTAATCGTATGTACATTACTAGCCATTTGCCGGATAAAAATCACAATACCTTCACGTGAAATGCATATTTATTTCAGTCATAAAACATATTATTTATTTAAAATACTAGTATGATTATAAACACACATATATAAACACACATATTAAATTCTTCGTACACCAAAGTTTAAAACTTATAAGTTGTATCAACAATTACAAGTTAATCCATAACGTCAACGTGTCACTGTTACCATATCGATTTTTTGCCTGTCCGATAACACCTCTGATATACCTGCAAGCTTCAATCCTTCAATCACACAGTTTTTGTCTTTACTAATTTCATCAAACACAGATAATAACCAATTCGCGTGTATTGGTTTCACATTGCTAGTTTTTAAATCAACAGTCACATTTTCAATTCTAACACCCTTTTTAGTATACCATTCGACAAACTTCTGTTTCAGTTTCGATTTAAATTTTCCATTTACAGAACGATCACATGCCTGTAATTCCTCAGTCGTGCTAGCTGGCACAAAAATTGTCCAGATGCGATTCTTGTGCAGATAAGACAAGAAATCCTCATTTTGATGTGCACGGAAAACATCAAAAATTGAAGAGCGTACGATCGTTTACGTTTAATGTTCTTTCGCCTTTTATTACAATACGGAAATAGCACAGTTTTGGCGTATTCCATCATAGTCTCGGAGGTAGCCCAGTGGTTTTCCGAATGCGTAATATTCCACTCAGACGGGAAATTAAATTAAATTAAATTTAGAATGACAACGTTCCGTGGTGCCCTTATAAATTATCTGAAGAGGAAGCATTTCACCCGACAAAGAAATCCCTATCAGTCCAGTAATTTCTCGTTTATCATCAAGCGCTACAATGTCACAATCCTTCGGCCCCTTTTCATGAAGAGTCCATTCACTGATGGGGACCATTTTCAACCCTGTCTGATCTTAATTTATAATCAACTCGTCGGGAATGTCATTGTCAATAACACACTAGGATATTTTGCGCAAAAATTCAGATTTTATAGATTCAAAATCATCTGGAACCTTTCATGCAGTTTTAGTTCCTTTGCGTTTCACTAAATTCATTCTACGCAATATCGACTTGCATAATCACCTGTAATTCCAATAGAGCCTCTATTCTCGGAATAAAGTCCCCTGTTGTGGGCCCAATGTTTAAATGTCCAATAGGAGGCTCCGTTCAGATTTTTTTTCACAAAACAAAATTCCATGAAATTTTCTCCCAACGAAATGTTTTAAAATGACAAAACCACGAAATTTTAGCCCCTCGAGTATTAATGGTTCTACAGTATATACTACGTACAGATCATATATATTTTTTTAATTTTGTGATAATTTCATATTGATTACCTTGTATGACGATGTATATGTCGACTTGTCACAAGTTCATATAACACAGGATCCTTATCTTTGTCTGGGATGGAGCAAGAAATATATGAATCAATAAACTGTATGACTGCATCATCCGAGTCCTTATCGATTTGTGGTGCCCCCTTAACATGTACTGCTGCATGAAAATGCTTTGTTCCTCTTCCCTGCATTTCTTTCCTTCTATCATAATTCCTCCTATCTCCAATAGGATGAGCCCCACTTAAAATGACTTTTCCCCATAATTGTTGAAACATATAGTCAATTTGTCTTGCAGCTGTTACAGGATTCCGTTTAAACCAGTTTTTCTTTGTTTCCCAGTTCATAGCTTAAATCTGATCTTAAGAAAACTGCTGGCCATATTGTTTTGCAACCACACTAATTACTTCTGTCCACTGAAACTCTGCCGGTGATGCAGAATGTATATGGACCTAATTGTATTAATTTTGCTAGCATGTGCAGTTGCATTTCCTGCCAATACATTGGAGTTCCTCTTAGTGATTTAAATCAGGTCAATAACTGTTCATCGTTAATCATGTGTGATAGTATACCTGGGTCTTTCAGCTGGCAAGCATTAATTTAACTACTTCTTGATTAACGCTGAGAAATATTCAAAGTACTTTGCAGCTGAAGTGTTTCAAGCCAATGTAAGGACTGGAAAATATACTATGTGCATTCACCAAATCGACCATCAACATTCAATAATCTAGCATTGATGTACTTCTTTGCAGTTAATTTTACACACCGTGTTGTATTGTAAGTATGTTTACCATCAGGAAACAGTTTGGGAAAAGCCATTGCTGATAACATCTGATGCTTGAATTGTGTTTCCATCTTGAGACTGCAAGCACGAATCACTATTTATGGATCTACTGTGAGCAAGATGTTCTTGAATTTCCAGTGGAGCAGCTTGTTCGATCTCATCTTCACTATCAGTAACTATTTCATTTTCATTATTGACAATTTCATTATTCTCCATTGTTAACTGATTCAATATAGAAGGGGTATCTTCTGAATCTGATAACCATTTGTCATTAACACAGATATTTGAATACACAGAGTAATTAGCTTTTAAATAATGCAAGGCATTAATTACCTGCTGAGGCTGCATAAACTGCCTGTGTACACTGTGAGAATCCGACAGTCTTCGTTTTAAAGCAAGAAGTATGATTTGAGTTTCTGTCGCCACTCTTGGTAACACATCAGCTACTTTTCCTAAATCAGATGGAACTAAAACCACTTGTCCATGAATACCGTGTTGTGCACCTCGGGGTTTTGCTACAATTTTCATAAATGGAACGATTCTACTGATTAAATGTACTTCAAGGTTTGCCAAGTTTTTATGTTCATTTGGTATTGGTGTTAGAGAAAGTCCATTAGCCTATGATTGGGTAGGCAATTTGTTTCTTTTTAGTGATTTATGGCAAGTCTTACATATCCATTTTAAACTGTCTTCGCTTGAAGTGTTTGTGGTACAAATCGACAGTTTTGAATATTCATTTATCTGAAATGTACTACAGATTCCTTAAATAAACAGTGACAACAACATGTGCGTACACATGTAGGACCTTTCTGGATTGCTTCCTCGTATACTTGAAGCAAAGCCTTTACTCCAGGTGTTGTATATTTAGGTGCATCAGGCAAAGAATCTTCCTGAAACAGCGGTTGTTGTTGAACGCAATTTGATTTACGTTGCAATTTTGTTCTTGAAGTATTTTTCTTTTTATCAAGTAACCTAACTTCCTTTGCTCTTGAACTTCTGTTTTCCTCCATTCTTGACTTGGCTTTTTCTTGCTCAAAACAATTTCTTCTTCTGTTCTAGAACTTCTGGCAGTAGCTTTTTTTTAACTTGTCCTTTCCTCTGTAAATGATTGTAACCTCCTCAGATCTAGAACTTCTGTTTCCCTTCATTCTTGACTTGGCTTTTTCTCTCTCACAAACAATTTCTTCTTCTGTTCTAGAACTTTTGGCAGTAGCTTTTCTTAACTTGTCCTTTTCTTTGTGAATTGTTGTAACCTCCTCAGATCTAGAACGTCTGTTGTTCTTCATTCTTGACTTGGCTTTTTCTTGCTCACAAACAATTTCTTCTTCTGTTCTAGAACTTTTGGCAGTAGCCTTTCTTAACTTGTCCTTTTCTCTGTGAATTGTTGTAACCTCCTCCGGTCTAGAACTTCTGTTGTCCTTCATTCTTGACTTGGCTTTTTCTTGCTCACAAACAATTTCTTCTACTGTTCTAGAACTTCTGGCAGTAGTTTTTTTTTAACTTGTCCTTTCGTTGCTGAGTGATAATATCTTTTTTAGATCTTGACTGTCGAGATTTTCTTTTCCTGGTTCTGTCTTTTTTTCTTTTAATTTCAATACATTGCAATGATCTCCTAGATTTATATATTTTTTGTGTCTGTATTTTTTTTCTTTTTTAATTTGTTCTTTATTTACAGGTTTCGAAGTCATATCATTTTTTTTTTTCTTTTTATAAAGGTTTTTATGAATGGTATCTCTCAACACAGACTTTCTTTTCATTCCTCTAGTTTGTAAGAGATCTTGTTGTGAAACAAAATATTTTTGAAGTGACTCTGGACATGACTAAAAGTTGTCTGAAATACAATATTTATTGAGGTTTTAAAATGAACACAAAACATTCTAATCAAGTAAAAACACTTTCAACTTCAATGTCTTGTAGAAAAATCACGAACTTAACAAACCATGGTGATATCACATATTAAAAAAATCCAGATAAAGAGAAAATGAAGTTGCAGCTTTACTACAAGTCCATTTCAACACAATTTACTCTTTTTATATTTGTATTCATCTCAATTACCGTATGCATTACAAAGTAGATCAAACTATTTCTTGTGTATAGGTGTGTAAGAGATATTATTGAAATTACCTTTCCTATTGGATCAACACTGAATTCAAAATTATATATTTAGTTTGATGGTATTGCCTAATTATCACATTTATCACATTTCTAAACTGATATATCTAGCACTTGTCGCTCTATAACCAGTGGTCAAGGTCACATTTTTCTTGAGTGGCCTTTTTACTTAATTTTTAGTATTTTCTTTATGAGCAAATTAAAATATAACGTTACCGAACAAAATGTTGTAACGTGTGTCTAATTTAGTTACAACATCATTTCACTATTTGTATATTAAGAGCAACATTACTTTCTTCAAACTGTTTTGTTTCTAGTTAAAAAGCAGGTGTTAGGAATGTAATGTATTTGTGTTGCTGTCTCATCAGGATTAATGGAGAAGTTAAAGTTTTGATTGTCACTAAGTGATGCTTGATACAAAAGTGATGGTGGCTGAATACCCAGTCTACAACTTCATAAATCTAGTATTTCCAATGGAAATTCTCCTTTACCTAATACAATAGTTGGATCGATGTTAAGTGACTGAGTCTGTTCATAATGACCAATTACTTCATTGACTAATGTATAAATGAGTTGAGGTACAGGGTTTAACTGTAAAACTACAGAATCAGTTTGTTTGGATTATCCTTTTGTTTGATGCCTGGGTACATTCGTGTATAATCCCATCCGTCAATTGGTTGATAAGTTTTTGTTTGCTCTCATTACATTTATGGTTTTTTGTAACGTTGAAATGTACTAAATATTTGTACACATTTTTTACAAAAGGGACATTTATTTAATTTCAGTCTGGACTCTGTTGTAAATACCCGATGACAGTCTTTACATGTATTGGTAATAAAGTCTTCCTTTTTAATATTCCCCTTACAATGATGTTCTTGAAATCTCTGATAGGAGTTGAAAGTTTTTGTACAACATTTACAATGGGTACATTTATCCTTTTGAAAATGGGCTTGCACTTTGAAAATCTCCCACAATTTGAGCAACAATATATATTGCCATTTTAAAGATGTGCCCCTTTTGTATGTCAGGAGGAAATCTTAAAACCTAGAAAAATGTGACGTTAAAGTCATGCTGTAATTATTCATGAATCAGTAAAATTAAGAAAAATTTCGATAATAATTCCATTGTTAAAGACTAAAAGAAATCGGGTATCCATTTTTGCTTCATTTGTATTGATATTAAAACCAAGAACATATTGCTAATATATTCTAACCCCAAAAAGTCTTTTTTTTTATTCCAAAGATAGTATATAGTTATAAAATGCAATGTAAGTCTGTGTTGTTTGGAACCCCAGAGAATAACTTGCAACTATGTATATTGTGTAACTATTTAACATCTATAATTCTATATTTACAGAAACAGATGCTCTTAAGTCTTTGCTTAAATATGTCTGTTAGAGTTCATGCAAAGAAATTAGTAAGAAAATATCATGCATTGCTGTAGCAAATTAGTAACATTATTTGTGTTATTGTATACCTTTAAATATGACTTTACTCCTGTCAAGGAGTATGCAGATAGTGTCCAATAAAAATGTAAGCAAAGGGTATTGATGAGGTGTCAATCTAGCCACAATAAATCATAATTATAAGTTAGTATATCACAAAGTTGACACAGGTTTCAAAACAAACATAATAATTCCATCTGCTTCGTAGCTCTAAAACGAAAAAACATTTTTGATAATGACACCATGTCAGATATCAAAATTTAAATATCTACATATGATGTTCACATATTCTTTAGTAGAAATACATAAAATGCAGAAAATTTGCATGGTAAAAACAAAGTATCGGAATAATAGGGGTTTGGAGGAGGAGCAAATGTATCACCACCACCTGTATTTACCTACATTGTACCTTGAATCTAAAAAACACTTTATTATCTAAATCAACAATTCACATCAACAATAACATTTTCAGTTTCTTCAAATAAATGTCAACAAACAATTTCATAAAAATATACAAGTTTATAAATACAATGTAACTTAAATCTGAAAACAAAAATTAAAAAAAATATATAATCCAAATCAACAATTCATATTAATAGTAACTTCTTTGATTTCTTCAAATAAAAGTCAACAAACAATTTCATCAAATAAACAGGAATATAACTAAGTATTTTGGGCAATGCATTATTATGATAATACTCTCTTGTTCAATTAAGTTTTTTCTTTTTCAATTCTGGAGAAAAAACCTCTTGTGATGCAGTTTTCTCCTGAGTTGAATAATTCTGTTCTTCACTGTTTCCTATCACATCTTCTTTCTCATCATCTCCTCTAAATTCCTTGGAAAAGCTGTTAAAGATTTCCTGTGAAGACAGTTCTGTCTTATACTTTTCTATCGTCTCTTTGAACTCGTAATTTTTAGAGACAAGTCCGAAACTCTAGTTTGAAGTTTTCTAGTAGTCTCCACTTCTCTAACATGTTTTTCTTCCAATTTGTTATCGTAAATGACTGTTTTTCAATTTTAGAGTTGGCATCAAAGACAACATTTTTTAAGTTTTTTAACTTGAACTCTGCTGTTGAAGTTTTTGCTTTTATCTTTCTTGCTACTGTTTCCAGTTCCTTTTTTGTCTCTTCCAAAAGTTTATCCTGGCTTTTGTACAGTATTCGTAATATGGCTATTTCTGACTGTTTTATATCAGACAATAATGAGGTCAACTGAGTAATGTCACGATCCATTTGGTAAAAGAACATTTAATTTATTATGAATGTATTTTAACTCATGTATGATGATATCAGCACAACATGTATATCTCTATTTTATTGCAGTTTTAACCACTTATCAACTTGAAGCTTGTCTTTATGCTTAATTCATCCTATTCTGTTACACCACTAATTTTCTTTATTTGTTTGACAAAAAATCATGAAAAGAATCTTTAAAAAGGACTTAATGTTGAAATATTTTAGTATGCAACTACATGTATATCAATTTTGTTTTTTCATCTATGTAGGAAACCTATTTGTGATATTTTACAAAAAGATTTTGAAGAAAAATAACAATAGGTTTGAAATTCTCAAATTATAAATGAAAATATATAAATTGTCATAAGAAAATACACATATGATAACACTAAAGTCTAGATCCACTACAATGAAAATTAATACTAGAAATAATATACTAGTATTTATGATTTTTAATTATCTCTATATTAAGTGTGCTGATGCCATCACACATTGTTAAACACGTCATAATAAAATTCATAGTCCAGTAGTGCAAGTAAATATTTTTCAATTCCTAATGACACTGTTTTTTTGTTCATGAACATGAATTTGTATCTCATTACTTTATATCCTAATATACAATAGTTGTTATCTAGGTATGTGGACAATTCTAGATGTCCACATACCTAGAGGGCAACTTTTATTTTTTTATACAAAAAAGAGCAAGTTTTGTTAATTATCTCCCTTGTACTGGGTTGTCACTTGGTGACAGGCATGAGTCTAGTACTTCAAGGTCAAAGGTTCCTCCCCCACGAATGTAGTACCAGTGTTTTTTTAAAAGTTTTTTTTTTCTCAAGATCTGTGTAGTCAGTTTGAATGAAATAAAGACATGTACGGAAAGGGTGGACCTTAAACTTATGGAAACAGCCAGAGTCAAGAGTGTGGTGCATCTTGAAAAGGAGGTGGGATATGATGAGTAAAGTGCCATGAATACAGCCATTTTTAATCTGACATTGGATTCATACACAGCCTGTTTACTTGTTGCTAAGGTAGCGAAAAATTTCTTTGGTCGACATATGTCGAGCTTTTGATATGTTATTCAGCTCATTTAGACGAACATTTACATACCAACATTTAACCTCAACTGATACCTAATGTTATTTTAATTCCCTATTATGTTATAATGTAAGCCTATAGAAAAATAATTATAGAATCTGGCCTGTTACATGGCTTTGCTGAGATAGGAAAGGCTGCCACACAATGACATTAATTTACATCATTTGATACATGTCATGTGATTGAAAAATGTCCAATAAAATATGCTGTAATAAATATGAGGTATGATAATAATATTTTGTTACTTAATCACTGAATGACAAATATTATTACTGAACTATTACTAAATTATGTTGCAGACCGACAGAAAAAAATAGATAGAAAAAGAACAGAAAACAATTCTGTGGAGCAGGGAACTGTAGCTAAGACACATGATATTCATAACATTCCGAAATGTGCACATCTGGCACATCAAAATTCAACTGGTATTTGTGTTATATATTTATATGGGAATGTAATGATTATCACCTGAAGCAATACATAATTAGTTTGTATTATGTATCATTTATTTTGCTCACTTTATGATCTTCATTACAAATATTTTCCACTGTATGAAAATAATTAAGAGCAAGTTTTCATCATCTTCTTCTTCATCATCATCATCATCAAGAAGATTCAACATCATCACCAGCATATATCATCAGTCGCCATCAGCAGCAGCAGTAGCATTATCATCATCATCCTTTTTTCATTTTTTTTTTCAAAATGTATTTTTTTTCAGAAAAATAATATTGTACACCAAAATATCGATCTAATATAAAGAACCTAATATAAAGACCCTTCATCAAAGATAACAGTAAACTGACATTAATCACAAAAGAAGAATTTTCTCAAATCACTTTTTTCTATTTAAAATTGACATATTAACCCCCAAAATACTAAACCGCTTGAAAAACAATGTATATATGTTTAACTTCTTTAAGAATAATAAGATTATTAGAGTTTCAACAGTAATCCTATAAAAAAGAAATAAGCAAGTTTATTTTCTCATAATGTACATTTTTCATAAAAAATGCATTTTACTAAGAAATGTTGTTACAATGCAGATATCAAAAATACAATGTTGCAGCAAAACGTGTGAAAACTTTTAAAGTAATAACACAATTCCTTTTTGATTAATTGATAATAGCGACAAAAAAAGAGTTTTCTCAAAATCAGTGTTTTCTTTTTAAAATTGACATATTTACCAAAAAAACTGAACCACTTAAAAAACCATGTATATATATTAAACTTCTTTTAATAATTACATGATATTTAGAGTTTCCAAAGAAAATCCTATAAAATAAGTCAGCAAGTTCATTTTCTCACAATGTACATTTTTCATATAAAATATGCATTTTTAAAAAGAAATACTAAAATTGCAGGTATTAAAATGTTGCAGAGAAATACGTTAGCACTTTTAAAGTGATAGCACTATTTCTTTTTGGTATGAATTTATTATTATTAACTTGCTATTCCTAAATCATAATATAATTAAAAAAACATGTAGCAAACGTTAACGCAAAAGGTTAACATTGTGTTCTAGATGGGTTTTATGGGCAATAAATTATGTAAAAACATATACGCATGTTTAAAAATAAATTTGGATACTAATTTCTTTAAATCAGAATGAAAAATTCTGAAAAATTTCAACTGTTTGAAAAACTTTAACAGAAATACTTAACATTGTACTTGTGACGGACGAACGGACACACGGACGAACGGAGCGGGGGGGGTAACAAAATCCACACTAGTACTTATCGAAACAACACGAGTATGAAACAAAATCTAGTAATAAAATAACAAAATATAAAACAACGACAGAATCAGCAGGTGTATAACGAAAAACCACAAAGCTAGTCTGGCTGTAAACCATGAAACAAAACTATTGAGCCAGAAGATTTTTTTATTTATTATTTTTTTTACCGTTGTATCATTATTATTTTATGAATTTCATCATTAAATACATTAAAAAATTATAGCTTGGAATAAGGTGACATTTATTACAAAAATAATGATAATATTTTACACATTTAAAAATTAAAAATGACGTTTTCTATCTTTTGATGAAAAAGACAGAGAGAATAAAAAATACTATGGAAAACCTTACACAGTGTAAGTAATCACAACCGAATAACTTTACATTATTAAAGGGCTAGTAAACTGATAAAATTAAATCTAAATATTAGACATTTGTGCGTGTTGATATACTAAAGTCCAAATTAGAAAACGTGACAGAACATCCGTAATACGCAGACTAGAATGAACTTACAACACTCCTAATTCACAAAAAAAACTTCATTCACATTGAATGAATTCTATGTCATCCGTGCACGAAAGACATTCCTTATAACATTGTTTCCACAAAGAATAATAAACCGTAACAAATTCACTATTCTATAAGTAAACTAAAACTAAAACTGCATTTACTCTAAACACTCCTACCAAACACCGAAAACCACTTTGACTCGCAGGTCTTAATAACACCTACCAAACACTGAAAACCACTTTGACTCGCAAGTCTTGATAACACCTACCAAACACTGAAAAACACTTTGACTCGCAGGTCTTAATAACACCTACCAAACACTGAAAAACACTTTGACTCGCAGGTCTTAATAACACCTACCAAACACTGAAAACCACTTTGACTCGCAGGTCTTAATAACACCTACCAAACACTGAAAACCACTTTGACTCGCAGGTCTTAATAACACCTACCAAACACTGAAAACCATTTTGACTCGCAAGTCTTAATAACACCTACCAAACACTGAAAACCACTTTGACTCGCAGGTCTTAATAACACCTACCAAACAGTGAAAACCACTTTGACTCGCAGGTCTTAATAACACCTACCAAACACTGAAAACCACTTTGATTCGCAAGTCTTAATAACACCTACCAAACACTGAAAACCACTTTGACTCACAGGTCTTTATAACACCTACCAAACACTGAAAACCACTTTGACTCGCAGGTCTTAATAACACCTACCAAACAGTGAAAACCACTTTGACTCGCAAGTCTTAATAACACCTACCAAGCACTGAAAACCACTTTGACTCGCAAGCCTTAATAACACCTACCAAACACTTTAATCCACTTTGATTCGCAAGTCTTAATAACACCTACCAAACACTGAAAACTACTTTGACTCGCAAGTCTTTATGACACCTACCAAACACTGAAAACCACTTTGATTCGCAAGTCTTAATAACACCTACCAAACACTGAAAACCACTTTGGCTCGCAAGCCTTAATGACACCTACCAAACAGTGAAAACCACTTTGATTCGCAAGTCTTAATAACACCTACCAAACACTGAAAACCACTTTGGCTCGCAAGCCTTAATGACACCTACCAAACAGTGAAAACCACTTTGATTCGCAAGTCTTAATAACATCTACCAAACTCTGAAAACCACTTTGACTCGTAAGTCTTAATAACACCTACCAAACAGTGAAAACCACTTTGACTCGCAGGTCTTAATAACACCTTCCAAACACTGAAAACCACTTTCACTCGCAGGTCTTAATAACACCTTCCAAACACTGAAAACCACTTTCACTCGCAGGTCTTAATAACACCTCACAAGCTCTAAAAATACATAAAATATATAATGGTTTGCAAACCAAATAAACATGAAATCACAATCTCGAAAACCTGAAAGAAAAGCTCGAAGGCCTAAAATCATGAAATATACCCATAGGTTCGCAAACCTTAAATACAAAATAACTACTCGCACGCCTAAAAGTCAACATAATAACGAGCTCGCAATCCCAAAGATTACACAACTCAAAAATCATGTTTGCAAGGTTATGAATCCAAATATAATACCTGTAACAGGAGTGAGATCAAACCCTGGACCTCCTGCACTACAGACGAGTGCTCTACCACTGAGCCACCCAGACCGCTACATTTTTTCCCTATCATTCTTGAGTTTCCCATGATCCTATGGGAAATCTCACCCCAAATATACTCGGATGGACTTTATATGGCCGCAAATATTCAGTCCACCACATCCGAGAGCCACACTGGCCAACAAACTGAAACAGGAGAGAGAAAAAATGCAGGGTCGGACCGGGGATCGAACCCAGGAACTCCTGCACTATAGGCAAGTGCTACCCAGACCGCTATATATCATTGAAAGAGACTCGCAAACCAAAAAAACAAAACAAAAAAACTGGGCTCGCAAGCCTAAAACTAAACTGTTATGGATTCGCAAGCCAAATAAATATAATTGAAAACATGCTCGCAAGCTTATGAAACAAAATCTACAACAAAATCTGTTTCGCAAACCAAAATGTATAACTAACCAGAGCAAAAGGTTCGCAAGCCTAAAATTAAAAAATAAAAAACTCGGCTCGCAAGCCTAAAACTACACTGTATGGGCTCGCAAACCCAAAAAATAACACTGAAAAACATGCTCACAAGCTTATGAAACAAAATCAACAATGGTTCGAAAACCCAAATATAAAATATAACTAACCAGTATATGAGGCTCACCAGCCCAAAAGTATCAACTCGCGGACGGAATGAAAATAAAATTGCACATCTAACACGTCGGAAAAATATCAAAATCACTAAGAAAACTTTAGTGAAAAAAGAGAAATTTTAAAATACAAATCACAAGAATACTAGTACTCACGATTAGAAATAATACACGTGGACAAAACTGCACGGACTTCTCAGGTCAAGGTGTGAATAGGAGACGTCAATCTTCTCAGTCGTCTAAGGAACGAATGGTATTAATATTAACACAGGTTTACATAGGTAAATCTCCTGAGGCTACACATTGGATATCGAGCAGTTCATTTCTTCTTAGTTAGTGGTCAAGGAGCTGAACTATAAATAAATAAGAAATAATCCAAGATGTTTGTAAAATAAACTATTTATTTATTTATTTTATTAATTTATTAATAAACAAGCAAGGAAGTCAATAAATAAATTAATAAATAAATAAAACGGAAGGCGAAGTACTTAAGGCAGAACTTAAAGATATTGGTAATGTAAATAAATAAATAAATAAATAATTATTAATTAATTATCAAACAAAGCCAAAAAATAAATTCCTAGAAATCTTGATCTTCACCTTCATTAATTTTTAAATATTTTGATAGTTATTACCATCAGCATAGTCTTTTATATCAAGTTACGCGTTATTTCGCGAATATTTCGAGTTCGTACGAGGAAAACAATTTTTTGTTCTACCAAACGGAGCCCAAAGGGCTTTCGTATGCAACATAACCATGTCGTAATTATGAGATTATAAGTCGTAATCACGACAAAACTAAGTCGTCATTACGACATAACTAAATCGTAATTCAAGATACTAAGTCGAAATTACGATATAACTAAGTCTTAATTACGAGATACATGTACTTAGTCGTAATTACGACATAATTAATTTTATGTTGGTGACACGTGTCGGCTTCCGTACTTGTTGAGACAATCCGTATCTTGAAAAATATAACCGTCGCTTGAGTTTTTTGACACGATGCACCTATATATTATTAACAGAACTCATTTTGAGTGTGTTTTGAGTATTTCCGTTAAAAATATACGAAATTTGGGTATGTAAAGTTAAAAATAAATAAAGTATAGAATTAGCCGATTAAAATATGCAATAAAAAAAATAGCTCTAGTATGTCTTCGTACAAATAAAATACATCCATTATACCTAAAAATAAAATATAGTCCTTATCATCATATGATATTTTTATCTTTATATAGGTGAGAAGTCAACGGACATCACAAATTTTAAACTTCCTTCCGGAAATCAATTTCTTCGATAAAATATAATTTTTATCATTTATTATCCAGTCCATTATTTATAACACTACTGTGATATTACTGGTTCTTATCAGTTTAGAAATATTTTCAAATCTTATTTTGTATTTAATCTTCCGTCTATTTAATTTTTATATAGTTAAATTTCTGACATATTTTTTAAAACCGTGAAAAGCTGCAAAAGCGCTGATGCGGCTCTAAACAATAGTTCACTCCCTCACTCTCAAGTATAGGAAAAAGCTCTCTCTCTCTCTCTCTCTCTCTCTCTCTCTCTCTCTCTCTCTCTCTCTCTCTCTCTTGGTTTTTTATTTTTATTTTTTTTTTTTGATACATTTATATACTTTAGACAACAATTTCTCAGACAAATCAGTTAATTTTGATAATACGGTGTATATAAATATAAATAATAAATATATTCCACTTAATAATCCCTTTTTGTATAATGAATAATGTATATGTAATGTGGATTAAATTTTGTTTCTTACAACAAGGTTGTCATTTATGGAATTGAGAATACCAGATTACCCGGAAAACGACACCGACCTTCGGCAAATGAATTGACAATATTGTTTAACAACAGCATCTGGGATAAGTGAGAATCACCATGATTCCCAAGCGTATAAAATTAGACTTCAAATTCAAAAATAGAAAGTCTGTTTATCTAGTTATTTGGGTAGGTGGGTAAGAATTTACCTTGTTTTATTCTTAAAAACATTACTAAGATTTTATCTCCTTGTAAATTGTTAATGGTTTTTTTTTTTTTTCTTTTTTTTTTTTTTTTTTTTTTTTTTTTTTTTTTTTTTTTTTTTTTTTTTTTGGTCACTCTTAAAATGTCTTGAACAGTAAGCATATTGATTTCTTAAATCAATTAAATGTTTGATGAGTTGGCGTCATTTAAACGTATTGCAAGCGTCTCCCGATTGTATCATCGAAAACTAGGGTACCTGTTGAGAAAAAAAAACTTGTTCTTATTGACAAATAAAACATTGAAACTATAAACGAAATATAAAAAAAATTAAAATAAGCTACGTATCAATTCAACCTCCTGCGGTTAGGAGGTATAAATTAATTTTCAGATTGTGTGTCTGTCTATCTCCGTCCGTCTATCTGTCTGTCCTTCCGTTTATATTTGTGTTCGAGTCATAACTTTTTCTTGAATTTAACTGAGAATCTGTGGATTCGAACACAAGACAGTTCATACATAAGACTAAACATTGCGACATTTATTCCTTGGCATTAGATGGACAGAGTATTGACTAATTGACTGGTGCTAGGATTATGGACTGGATGACTGTATGCTGGATTGCGGCATACTGACTCGGTGATTTAGAACCTTATCAAAAATCGCCTTTGGTGCGTGTTTGTACACTACTGGCCATTAGGAACATTTGCACACCTCACTCATAAATATCTTTTTTAGACTAATCCCAAGATAAACTAAACTTTCTCCTGTCGCGAAAAGCCGAATAATTGCTGATGCGACGTTAAACAACATAATAACTAAAAGATCAATCAACCTCACCCCAAGATTTATTAAGCATATTGTTTTGAGATTGAAAATACGGGGTCGCCTTTCCAACCATTTAAACAATTATGTTTTTGTTTTAATCAGATTTATTTTATAATTTTTAATTAAACATAGTTAATATGTTATTACTTATTTGATAACTTGAAAGATTCGAATTAAGAATGTGCAAATTTGCATTTTTCATAATAATTCGAATTATATTAGCATGATTTTTTTTCAGTTAACATTTTGATTAGCCAAGTAGAATGCGGATGTTATTTTTATCTTTGAATGACCTAAATAAATATTACCTTATAGAACAGGAAGCACACAATTTCCTTGACTAACTTTGTTCGATAAACTTATATTTAAGCTATCCCCAAACACCCTACATTCAAAAAAAAAAAAAAAAAATATATATATATATATATATATATATATATATATATATATATATATATATATATATATATATTTTTTTTTTTTTTTTTTTTTTTTTTTTTTTTTTGAATGACTTTAATAAATAATGACTCATTATTGGATATTAAAAGTACATCTTCCCGATATGATATTATATAGGGGCCTCGGTAGTCGAATGGTCTAAAGCGCGCGCTTACGGAGCACAGTGATTCTCACCGTCTAGGTTCGAATCCCACTCTGACAGATCCTAGTGTGAGAAAGTTTGTCAGTTCGCTTGCTGAAGGTCAGTGGTATTCTCCGGGCACTCCGGTTTCCTCCACCATCCCAGAACTGACCGCCTCAAAAAAAGTGAAAGAATCTTGACTGGGGCGTAACACACCATTACTCCACTCCACTCCCGATATAATACATTCAAAAAAAGTTTAAATTTTTTTAAAAATTTTATCATTTCGTTTATTATTTATATTATTATTTTTAAATGTCTTTAATAAATCTTGACTCGTTAGTCGATATTAAAGTAAATCCTTCATTTTTCGGTCTCATATTTACAATGATGTAACCTTTTCTCCGATATCCCAAAAACAAACAACATAAAAGTGTAAAAATAAATAAATAAATAAATAAATAAATAAATAAATAAATAAATAACAAGTTAATTAATAACAAGATGTTCAAAAAACATTATTTCGACGCAATGGTGAACATCGGTGAATTACAGAGAGAGTGAATTACGTTTTATGGACCACTGTTTCTTTTTTACTTGCATTTTTAACGGGTTAATACTAAACTTAGATATATTTGTGACTTATCAAACATTGAGATAACACAGTCGTCAAGTATTTGATAAACAATACCCAAATATATTTAAAATCGAGTTAAACGAAAACTGATAAAGCAAAATTTGCGACATGATTTACTTCCTTATTCGGTAGTTTTAAAAACGTTTTGTTATAAAGATGGATGGTATATTTCTACTGTTTGGTTTTGTTATTGTTTCAATTCCAGGGAGTATTTCTGGTAAGTAGCAAAAAATATAGAAAAAAATAAATAGAAAAATGAGTGCTTATAACAAACTAAAAAGGATAATAATCAAATGGTGATGCACGACAAATTTGAATTTGAAAGTCAGGCCAGTTTATATTAATTATTATAATTATTATTATTATTAATGTGTTTATTCAAATTTTAATTTATTATTATTAGTAGTAAATTAAAGCAGGGTGATTAGTCCTGAATAAATGAGAAAAGACAGTGTACTCTGAGAAAATCAACACTGTCAACAAACGTAGTGAAATCGCCATATACTATGCTAAAAGAAGAAATTATTTAAATATTGTAACTAAAGCTAAGGTTTGGTTACCCGGATGTACTAGTGTTCAATTATTATTTACAAGTATATTTTAAGTATTAATTGAGGGATATGTGATATGAGTTGAGTAATGGTGTTTAACGTCACAGTTAAGAATATTCACTTATATCGAGATGTCACCAGCTATAGGCGAATATGTAGAAGTTTTGCCTGTGCGTTGGGCTGACGGCATTATACAGCAGGGTTCTTTATCGTGCCACGCTTGTCATGACACGAAACTTCGTTTATTTTAAGTTCCCATTAGAAAGAACCGTGACTTTCATTTTGTAATTCCGAGTGCTTGGCGAAAGAACAGTCACTACCCACTTTCAAGTCTTGGCTCACAGCCATGACTCCCACTTACGGAAGATTTGTGATATGTCTCATTGAAATAATAAATAATAATATTAAAACTCGCATTAATTAATTGTGCATTCACTTATTTAAATTATTTATATAATGGATGATAACAAAATTTAAAATAGCGATTTGACTTATTCTGATTAGTGATATTAAAATCAAATTTTTCCTTTCTTCGTCATCAATGATTATTTATATAACCAAAACAAATTAAAAAACACATATCGCTATTTTCCCATCACTTATTTAAAAGTGTGATATCACAAAAGGTTTGAAGTAACTGAAACATGCAAAAAGATAAAATGCTTAAGTAACCAGGTCAATGAGAGATCATGCCGAGGAAAGTGCATTATGGAATTATGTTCAAAATATAGCGTAAATAAATTAAAGCGAAAAAGTAGTCTAAAAACATATCGTAACACGCTAAAGTGTTAATGATAATATTTTGTTTCGTTAAAGAGGTTTATCTAGTCAGTCTTGCTGAAGTCTTCAAAAGAATACAAAGTGCTAAATTCAACAAGTTATTTTTACAAATGATAAAAAACGAAATTTCTTTCATATATATTAATTCTTTAATATTTTTACAAATAAAAACTTCACATATTAATTTTTATTTAATTTTGAATTATTTTTACAAAACAAGAACTGAAACTTTTTTCACATCTATAATTTTTTTTTTCAAAAATGCAAAATTATCTTCAATTCATTTTTACACACTACAGATACATTTTGTTTACATAACGGTGTTGGATGTAAGTACAAATGTCATTGTGGAACATATGATAATGACACTTGTGACCCTAACACAGGTAAATGCTATGATCCGGGAAGATGTAGTCCAGGATGGATGGGAGAATCCTGCCAATATAGTAAGTAGTATTTATACAATGTACATCTTCTCTTTAAAATGTTATTTTTTTCTGATTTAAACCAGGTTTAAAAGATTTTAATATTGTTGCATTTATGCAGCAACCATCCCAATCTAAAACAAAACAAATAAAGTAAATAATAAATTTTAAAAACAAAATAAATTTAATCGTTCAATTTTTAAGATGAGGCATCATAAAGCTGTTGGTAACATCTATACTTAAAAGACCTGTCTGACTTGTTAATATAGTGTTTCTTTAGCAAAATATTATTTAATCATGATGGAGAAAATGTATTTTATAGATATTACAAGTAGCAAGGATTCAAATATCGGAGTTAAGATTTTTACCAATCTGGTTTTAAAGTTTAATTTTTTTTCATATCACTGAAAAAAAACCGTTCACTCGAAATTATATGTTTTAAAAGCAAAAAAAAAATATTAAATCATGATTTTAGATTGAAGGAAATACCCGCTTTATATATTTTATAGCTATTACCAGTAGCCAGGATTCATATATCGGAGTTCAGATTTTTTCTTATCCCAAGAACAAAGCATTCGCTCAAAATTTTTTAATGATTTGTTTAAAGATTGGATAGATTAAAACTGTCCACCTTAAAGATGTCTTACAAATATGTCAATGATATCACCCATTTTTAAGAGAACAGATAATTCGCGTTTTACGCCCTTATCAAGATTTTCATACAAATATGTAAATATTATCACCCTTTTTTCAGAGAATAGAAAATTGGCGTTTTACGCCCTTATCAAGATTGTCATACAAATATGTTAATGATGTCACCCTTTCACGCCCTTATCAAGATTTTTACTTAGCCAATAGTTGGTGGAAGAAACCGATTTGCCTTTGATAAAAACGTTTGGTAAACGAACTGTAACAAATGTCATAAAATGGCCTGAGTGATTAGGATTTTTAACATAGATGGTGACACCCACTCTGATCCGTAAGTGTGCGCTTTATATCACCTAGCAACCGAGATCCCACGTGATAATTATAAATCTACGGTTTTTGTTTTAATCTTTTGCTTGTATGACGCAAAATTATTCACATATTTTTTCAAATAAATAATTTTACTATTTTCTTTCAAGAGTACAAAAATAAAATATAAAACATGATCGTAGGGTAGAAAACTTTTTTTATCGCTTATCAGTCGAAGAACCTATTGACATTGTTTGATTTATATCTAAATATATGCTGGGAGTAAGAGAGTGGGTTTAACTCTAAGATAAGTTGTATTTTTCTATTGAACCTTTTTTAATGTAAATAATCAAAATTGCTATTCAAACTAAGAATTATATGTATTTCACAGTAGTCAAAAAACTTGCTACAACATAAACACTAAAAAGAATAATACATTTTTAGAACACAAAGAGTTAAAGCTACAACCAAAATCTTACATCGAGATTGCTAAATATACATTAATTAACTTTGGACGACCGATGGATAAGGTGATTGCTTTATACAAATGAAGTTTTGTTGCAAATATGGCAAATCAATATGTGTGTGTGTGTGTGTTTTCTAAAAATGTAAATAGTAAATAAATTCCATCTCTGTCACTTAATGTAAGTAAAAGTAAAATAAAATAACATAAGTTAATATTTATGTAGTCTACTATTAATTTTTCATAATACAATATACATAAAAATTAGCACAGAAAAAATTATATACAATTTAATTACCATTATTGTAGTTGATTCTATGGTTTGAACACTATCATCAACATTACTCAATTAACATTGTTAAAGTGATCTTGTGAAATGTAGCCAAAAAATTAAAGAACCGTACTAACAAAATTTCTCAATCAAAATCTTGTATCTATTCGAACGGGATTTGAACATAGTCGGTAATCGGCAATATGACATGTAAGCGTGCATTGGGCAACGGTATCCCTAAATTGATTTTGAAGTTAATCTGCTTTAAAACCCTTTGTTTGATCAGTTTAAATTAGCCTTAGTTTTCATATATATATATACATATATATTAAGATAAGGGTAATAAAAACAAAGTCACTTTTTACAATTTTTTATGTATAAAACATATATTACCCTATTAGAGAAAAAAACTAGATATTTTGTCTCATTTTGTAAGCTGCATTAAGTTTTCCTAGGAAACAATTAAAAATTATTGAAACCTATCTGTAATATACTATGTTATTATATTGTATTATCTGTTTAATAATCGAATGTTTATATATATCTTGTCATGTAGTTTATCAGTTAGTTAAAATGTAAGATCGATGAAAAACCATGCTGTCGTTAGTTTTTATTTTGTTATTATCTATAAAAGCCTCTACAATACCAAGAACAATTAGTCAGGATTCACTTTCTAATCATTGGAATAACTGAACATCCGCGTGCATGCTCCAAGCTCATAATAATCATCGTTAAACATTGACCAACCCTTTAGAGGATTCCATATATTTACAGCTAATAGGAATGAAATTTTAGAAAATGAATCACAAGGATGGTGATTAGAAGTTATCTATTTTAAAAAAATATATATTTTTAGAAAATAAAAAAAAATAAAAACAAAAATATAAAAAAAAAATAAAAAAATAAAAAATAAAAAAAAATAAAAAAAACTTAATGCTGCTTTAAATAGTTGTGTAAAAATGTATAACTTGATTACATTTTTAATGTTGTTTCGGTGCAACTTGAATTATTTTAGGTTTTTATAGAATTTTGTATTGACTACTGGGTGTACTGGTGTTTTACGTGTTTTCCCCCCAAGCCTTATTCAGGAAGACTGTTGCTGTTTGAGTTGAAAGAGATAGCATTGTCCTATTTAATATTTATTATAAACATTATTAAATTTTACAATTTGAAAACTATTACATGTTTAAAATAATAAACATAATGTAGAGTTTTCATGACTCCAGACCCGTTTATTAAAATTGATTTTTTTTTACATCGGGTTAATTTGTGGGCATATAATAAAATTGTTAACTTAATTCTTAAATAAAAAGTATATTCATTGAGTTAAACAAATGTACAAATCTGTCTTTGCAGCTCTAATACACTACATTTGTATCATTTATCAATTATCTAGGTAACATTGCATATCAAAAGCAATCGTCACCACCAGGATTAACCGATGGAAGTAATGCCACTTGTAAACATGGTTACAGCTTTCAAGTAAACTTAACAAAAAGTTATCAAATATCATCATTCGAAATAATAATCAACAATTCATATGGTAGGATACATTGTTTATTCTATCGTCTAACTGCCAAATTACTCTTGAATTGGCTGCTCTTGTACGAGTGCTTTAGTTTGCTGTTGTTTTCACAACTTCTCTAAGAGCTAGATAAGCAGTTAATATGTAATTAGATAATATGTCGACCACAATTTCCAATTTAAATTGTCTTTAAAACCTTGTTCATTTTACAAAACAGTACAACACCGCTTTGTCGAGACAGTCTGTTTATTATAAAAGTTACTTACAAGTCAATTCCTTACTTCTTGTCATAGAAAGTACTTTACGCAGCAAAAGTGTTTTCTTAATCATTGCTAATGAGGCTAGATTATTTTTTATATATATACATGAAATAACAATGAGTTGGGTTCCAATATCATTTTCGTTTATACTTTTATAATTCTATTGTACAACTTTCTGGTTTTGATTTAAGTTTAAATTTTAACATCATCATGTGTATCAATATAGATCTATTTACTTTAAAACGAGCGTGTTATCATATCTCAATCAAAACGTTTACAAACCGTATACTTTCCTAGTTTTTTTTTTACTAATATTTAAATATCAGTTTTCGTTACATTCAGTGCAGAATATAGAAATTGTATAGGTTTCCAAAATGGCTTTAAATTTTTTCTTTGATGTTGTTTTTGTTTCACTGTTTGGTTGTGAGTAACAAGTTGCTTTCTCCTGCAAGATACTTACTTCCAAAACAGATTAAGAGTTCATATATAATAATGTATGTTCTTTCTTTGACAGTTGGGTCTTTAAATTTGACTGCATTTGTTAAACGTTCTGTTGGGGAACAAAAAGGACTCAATAATACATGTATACAAACCAATTCAAACTCAACCAAGAAAGTCTATATTTGTACCCACACGGTTTTTGGTCAACACTTTGAAATAAAATTCAATCAAGATATTTTAGTTTGTGAGATCAGAATCCACGGAGGTAAGTAATTCAACAATTAACAAAGATTATTTCATGTCAATTTCGTAGTCAGTTTTATAGAAAATTGCTCGAGAATAATTGGTTCTTTTAATTTCCTATATATATATTAGTAAGTATTACTTAACGATCAACGATTAACGTAAAAGATGAATTCAGTCGAAACAACGAATACCATTGTGACATTTTGTTTTGTCAGATTCATACCTGTCCTGCATTATACCATTGGTGTCTATTGACATGTTTATTTCTAGATTTTTGTTTGGAAATCTTTGTAAATATGAAACAGTGACATGCAAACAAAGGGTAATTAAATAAGTATATTTAACATTTACATTTCATATAAACAGTTTTTCATTACAATTAAATTTTGATAACTGTTTACAATTGTAATATTAAAACACGTATGTTTTGGTGACATATTGATGAAAATGCGACAAGACTGACGTAATACATTATTTAAAAATCTTTGTTTTCCCTTTTGGTGCAAGTTTGAGGTTTTTAAATATTTGAATTATTGGTTTAAAGGTAAAAACGTCGCACTGTGGCAAAAAACAAACCAGTCAGGCACCTATGAGAACTATGCATCGTCAAAGGCAGTCGATGGCTACGTGGGAAGAAACAGACTTTTATCAGGGCATTGTTCACATACTGGAGCAGATTTTTACAACGTGATAAAAGTGAAGCCATATTGGACTGTTTCTTTTGGACAACAATTGCTTCAAAGAGTGAAAATATATTTTAGAGATGATGGTTAGTTATAACGAGAAAATAATATATTTTTTACACATGAACAATCATCAACTTCGATTGTTAGCACATAATTTTATCATAACAAAAATGCATTAAAAGGATTGCAATGATTTTTGCTCCAATACAATAAAAAATATCGATGGTTTGATTTATCGCTCTTATGGTTATGTTTAAAGTTATATATTTTTTCAATTATTTGTAACTAAGGGCATTTCTAAGAGAAATATTAAAAGATCTGTTAACTTATTGTTCACATTGAGAAAATCATATTTCGTATGTTCGAAATCAGTTCCAAAAACTTTAAAAACTGGGATTTTACTTATACATGTGATCTTCCATTACGGAAGTAAGAACGCCTTCTCAAAACGGATAGTTTTCTAGATAGCCAAGAGAAAAATCAAATGTTACTCTAAGAATGAAAGGAACACGGAACTATGAGATGACAAATGTATCAAATGGTTGTTTGGTGTAGCGACTTAATATATATCAACAATGCTGTTATGACGACCATAAAACTGTTAAACACGTTGATTAGCCATATCCTTATGCAAAATCTTTAATCAACATTTTAGTTGTAATCGTCTTGCTTGGTTCTAGAAAGTCCCCTTAAGTGGGTATAAACTCGACCATACCGTAATAACTGTAAAACAAATACACCATGCGCGGGAGAAGCAGAAATTTTGCTGCAGTGTAACGAAAGGTAGAAAATGGAAGAAAAATTGAAGTTATCACGTTTGTTATATAGCTTTAAATGTAACATTTCGTGGATGTCAGGTATAAGCCCAGATATGAAGCAGACTTTGCAGAATCAGTCGTTAGTAATTTCAAGCTTACTAGGATAGAAGGCATTCACATAATTTCCAAATGGACGATATTAAAAGATAGAACGCTATGTATATACGTATATACAATGTTGAGTTAAAGATCGAGCAACCATTTTCTCTCTATTTAACATCATGTTGCTTACATAATAATTCGACTTCAGATTCTAAAACACATTGTTTGTATCCGATCAAATTGTTGGTAATAATTCAATGTTGCATGCGACGAAAGGCTTTATTTTAAAGAATAAAAGACGCAGAAATTCAAAATATATATTTTGTATTTCAATGCTACGATTTACTGCAAAATTTATAACGTTTCGAATTGTTTTTTTTTTATATAAATACTTTTTTGTACCTTGTTCCTTCATTAGTTTTATGACTAATAATTTCAAAGCCTATTAACATTTTTTATTCTTAGTCTCATCTTGCGATATTACCAAATGGACTTAATTTTTGGTTTCTTATTACAGGTTTTTTAAGACGGGGTAACGATTTTTCATTCAGCATAAACAACAGTGATAATAAGGCGGTGTACACAAAGACGACACACGGAAATCCGAGCTGGGAAGAAGAATTCATATTTCCCAAGCCAGTTTTTGGATCAAGTTTAACAATAACCTTGCCAGGGTCTCAGGATTCAGATAATAATTTAAATCTGTGCGAGGTACAAGTGTTTGGTGAGTAAATAAAAAAAGGTGACAAGGTTTACTAGAATATCTTCCACATGACGAAAATTGAAATACATGAATGGTCTGACTTGTAGGTAGATGTAAATGACATGAGTTTTTTGAAAGCATTCCTGTTTTTATCCATTTCTTCTGACTTAGATAATTCCTAGAAAATAGCATTTTCGATATATTTATTTTAAATCTTTTAACCTGATGTAGTCAAAAAGTCGTTAGTTATTTACGCTTAGAATTTTAATTTGTTTCCACCAAACTGTTTAATACTAACAAAGAGTCATTGCAAGTACGCTAAATTTCTATACATAAATACCTTAACGAAAAAGTGTACGTACTTATATTGTGTTGCAATTATTTCTTTCATAACCATATCTCAACAGAAGTTTTAAATTTACATTCTTTTTAATTTACAAATTAGTTATTGAGTAGATCAGTGAATGTGTGAGTTATTCGCGGCTAGTAAATGTTAAAGAAATTAAATAATAAACCTCTCGGATTACACCATATTCGAATCAAACTGTACTCTTTACCACTTTCCCGTCTAAATCAGTTCCAAGAAGAATGCATATACAAAACTACTACAGATTTTAATACACCAGAGTTTAAACTTAACGCTATCATCATGGATATTGCATTTAAAAGCTTATTTAAACCTGCTAAGGAACACAATATACAGGACGACAACCGTCGCCAATTTCTTAAATTACATTATGCAAACAAAGGTATAGATGCTATTAATATTTCTAATATACTACTTAACAAAGTAGTACAATCTAAAGTCCCTACTTATTTCAAATATAACTCGCCACCTCTAATTTTTCTACTCCTACAATAAACCCATTGCATCCAAAATTTTCAACTATAAACAAACTTTGCAGTGCCTAAACTTTCATAACTTTACTCCACCTACCTGCTCTTGCTCAGCGTCCCCATATATTTATAAACCAGCTGGGCATGTAGTAACAGGTTATCTCAATATAATTGAGAATACTAAATTAAGATGTCTTCTTTCAAAAGGCTCTAAATACAGGGAGGCTCAACCTTTTACTTTGGGACAGAATTTCAAAATTATTATGGATTCTGTTGAAGAGTATGCTAGAGGTTGGGCTAAATTAGAAGACGTAGAGCTTGATACTTTATCCGACTGGATAAAGACTATTAGAAATTTTGTCAAGTCAAGGATTGCAAAACTTAATTGATCTATGGGTACTAAACCTTCTTTAGTGCTCAGGGACCCTGAGGTTTCTGCAATCCTTACTGACATTCATAACAGGTATGTTGATGCCCGGCTGATAAAGCTTCTAATAACATTATTTTCGTTTGTAAGAAATTCTATGTTGAATGTCCTATAAAGGAGCTTGGTTTAGAAAGTATATCGGAGAATCCTACTTATACCAAAACTAATTTTACCAAAGATGAAGTTCTTTCTAATCATAGGGGAGTCCTTGAGTCTTTTGGTATCAATTTAAAACAGGAAGAACTTGACCTGCCTTACTTGTATTGGATTCCAAAACTTCACAAAAATCCATACAAGGAAAGATATATAGCAGGTTCCTCTAAATGTACTACTAAATCATTATCAGTAATTCTAACACAAATTTTGACAGTCGTCAAAGATGGCCTTCAGACTTATTCAGATAAAGTCTATTCTACATCTGGCATCAACCAAATGTGGATTCTCAAAAATTCTAAAGAACTACTTCACCATTTTGTTTCTAAAACTCTATCTTCGGTAAAAAGTATCAAAACTTTTGATTTATCTACCCTTTACACCACTATCCCTCATGCTAAATTGAAAGAACGTCTAAAACGAATCATTCACTTTTCATTCTTTTACAAAAACGGTAAACCAAGATATAAATATCTAGTGCTCAACAGGGATTCTGGTTATTTTGTAAAACACCATACAGACTGCAAACAAAAATATACTGAAGATACCATCAACAAAATGTTAGAGTTTTTGATGGACAACACATTTGTTGTATTTGGCAATATTATCTTTCAACAAACAATCGGTATACCGATGGGCACAAACTGTGCACTTTGCTTGCTGATTTGTTTCTTTATTCATATGAATCAGAATTTTTACAGAACCTTGTCAAATCTGGAGAAAACGCTGTCGCTAAATCATTCAATTACACACACAGCGTTCTTTCTCTAAATAATCCAAAATTTGGAGAATATGTGAATGTCATCTATCCAAGTGAGCTTGAAATAAAAGACACGACAGATTCTCCATATTCTGCTTCATATTTGGACTTATACCTCAATTATGACACCCATGAAAGGTTACATCTAAAGGTGTACGACAAACGTGATGACTTCAATTTTTCAATTGTCAACTTTCTGTTTCTTTGCGGTAATATCCCTGCTTCTCCTGCGTATGGTGTATATGTTTCACAGTTAATACGGTACGGTAGAGCTTGTTCCCACTATGGGAACTTTCTGCAGCGAAGCAAATTACTTACAATTAAATTGCTGACACAAGGAAATTGCAAGCCTAGGCTGATCAGGGCCCTTAAAAATTTTTATGGCCGTCATCACAATATTGTTGATAAGTATGTAGTCACTGTATCCCAACTTACACTGGATATATTTGACTTACCATAGTTCTTTGTTCCTTTCATTCTCAAAATTGACTTGCACGTGACGGGTGTAGCTAGCTAGACAGGAGGTGCTTACCCTTCCGGAGCACCCGGCCTCACTTCCTTGATGGAAGTTCACGTGTATAACATATTTTGCCAGTTTGCAAAGTTTTTACTTTGTTTTTTGGGATTGTGATATGGACAAGGACTGGTATGTTTGTTTTATTTATACCAAAACATGTAACATTTGATTAAATAAAAATATATTTATACAACTTTACTGATATAAATCGGTTATATCACAGACAAATTTTATATAAAATACTGGATAATATATGATAAAAACTTAATTTTATAGAACAAATTATTTCTCGAAAGAAGTTTTTAAAATGGTGCCCGTGAACATTTATTAGAAAGGTCTTTCATCGATAATGCTGAATATAAAAGTAGCCCTTGTAGGATCAAAGTCAACACAACCCTGCAACATGTGCTGATTAGATTGTTGCCCCCCCCCCCTCCCACCGTTCAAAATGAATGAATGTGTAAATTACTGAGATCGATTCTAGTGTCGCCGTCACGCTTCTGTACTGGAATAAAGGTATACTAGTATATCCAAGACAGGAATGAACAGAATATAGCTTATTGTGTACTCTGCTGTTCCAGTGATATGACCAGTGATTACTGACATAGCTGTTTATCAATGGTTTTAAATATGAGAGTCACTGAGTTTGACTTTTACTATTAAACTTTCTAATGCTAGTTTACAAAATATACTTTGTCAAAAACATTTGTTATCAGTTTTTGCTAGCAATAATAATAAATATAAATATGTACCTGATAAAACACAATAATTGTTTTTCATAGAAATTGGTCGCCTAAGATTCACGTATATAAAAGAATTTATACATGAATTAATACAACAAAACATTATCAACATAGCAAATAAAACAACAAAAAGTCACATAAGATCAAAATTTGTGCAAATTTTTAAAACAACGTTTCTTTGCACAGTATCTTAAATATTTTGTTGACTTTTTAGATTCACAATTTTTTCTTTAATGCGCTTCAATGAGGAACACGTTCTTTAAGGTTTTAATATGTAGCATCGGTAGAAGCTACACTACTTAACATTAACCCTTGTATTCATTCAACGTCTGGAGATTCAAAGTCAGTTAAACAGATATGTGTGTCTTGTCTTTTCGTCTACTTTGTTTATTATTTTTTTAAGAAAACATTTCTTAAACCACCAAGCCCTACTTTCGGTTGAATTTTCTTTCACAACATGCATGTTTTGACTTAATAAATTTTTTTTTCCTCATGTATTTAAATGTAATCAAAAAGTTTTTAATATTATTTAAGGATAAAACATAAAACGATAAACCTGTTTTCATGTACATGTATATTATTAAAGCATGCAATTTTGAGGTGAATGGTCTTGGATCATGTACAAATTCTTGTCCAAAAAACTGCCAACGAAACAACGATGAGTATCGCTGTACAGATTTTGAGTGCCCTAAAAGCAAATGCAAGGGTGATTGGGGAGGCATATACTGCTCACGTAAGTTAAATATAATTTAAAAATCTAGTTTAGAAAGTAAATATTTTCTTTAAATGAATAAGACAAACAACAGCATTTCTTTAATTATTGAACATATGCTTAAACTGCTGTTTGTTAATACTTGACTACCAGTGTATTATTTAGGCACTAATATAAATAGCAGAGTAACAGACAAATTACAAGTAACAATAAATTAAGTGATTTCAACTTCAGATAAAGTTTTTTTTTAAAACTATTGGACAAAACACAGAAAAAAAACATTAATTTTACTAACATGGACAATAAACAGCAGAGAAAATGAAAAATAAATGCTCAAAATTTAACCAGTTGTCAAACAATAGTCTTTTTTCTTATTTCTATTTTATAACCAGACAAATAACTAAATATATATATATATATATATATATATATATATATATATATATATATATATATATTATATAAGAAGAAAGTATCGCCATAATAGAACGATACAAGTAAAAATCGCATTATGACTTTTTCGGCTTTTCAGGAAAACAGTGTAAAGTTTCTGTTTTAAACGGTTTTCATCTGTCTCCGGTCATTAAGAATACAACGTCTTACCTGTCTGGCGATAATGTGGCGGTAAAGTGCATTGAAGGGTATAAACCAAGAACACAGAAATAATAAAATGTAACGCCGAAGGAAACTGGTCAATAAATATTACATGCACAGGTATATCAGGCCTATTTTACATGATCCGAGTAAATTTTCTATGATGGTCTTTTTAAGAAAAAAGCTTTTTTAAATTCTTTTGATTAATAAGCAATAGAGAAAAACACATACAACTGACACCAAATCAAGAGTCATTACAGTTCGGTACTAACTTTCATTTCACTTGTGACCCAGAATAAACACTTAATTGACAGCAGGTTATCTTCTGCCAAACAGATGGTATTTGAAATAAGCCATAGAATAGCTTAATATTTAACAACCTAAACTAATGTATGTTCCTTCATACAATGCATACCATGTCATTAATTTTCAAATGTTTGTATCAAAATTTTGTCGATCACCTTTTTCGGTACCTAGTGTCACTGATAAACATTGAATTTCCGAACTGTGCACATATGGCACATATCAAAATCAAACAGGTATTTTTGTTAAACATTTGCTAATCCTGAGCGGGTTCCGCTGTTGGTGCTGGTGGAGTTAACCTCCCTTAGGGTATCCTTAACTTAGTAGACAGTACATTGTACTGTTATATTATGTACTGTGTAGCAACATTGTAAGCCGTCCTAATTGTTGAAATTTACAAAAACAGTTAAGGTATGGCACATCACAATTAGGCAGATATTTTTATAAAATTGTAAAGATAGGTATTCGTAGTCCTACTACAGAAAGTTAAATGAACATGCACATGTATGTCATGTATTTATATGTTGCTTGTGTTGTTAATTCTTAACATACATGCTATTATTTTAATGCATTTACCTCAAAAGGGGAATTGTAATAAACTCTAAATATCGAATATCACTGCCCCCTTTTTCTTACGTTAAATTTGAGATTCTAATTCCGATTGATTGCCATGATTATTAGCTAGGTAGATTTCTAGTTTAAGTATTACGGAAGAACTTGCTATATTGATTTCAATGATTATAATGACATAGGCGCAAAACACCATCTACCGACAAACCCTGTAATTAAGGAACGTTTAATGTTCAACATATATTACATCTCTGAGGTTTAAAAGTGACATAAAAAGGCTTACAAATGTCGCTTAAATCACTCTTCTATTACAACATATAACATTAAACGATTTACATCTTCTAACAGCGTATATCACTAGTGCATAAATGTCAAACTTTTTTAATCGAAGATATCATGATGTATAAAAGTTGACAAGTTGAACTATAGAAGTAAACCTTTTTTATTATTCCAGTGTTAAAATTTCTAAATATATAAAAAATTTTGTTTTCAAATTTTTATTCCATGTTGTTTTAACATTAAGCCAATAAATGCGCTGTGCCGGATGATGCAGATAGCCATATAAAGAGGATGCCGAATGGAATATCTGTAGAGTTTAATACTGATGTTTATATCCATTGTGATCCAGGATTCACTCTTAAAGGACCCAGTGTAATTAGATGTCGGACAAATGGCACATGGAATTATACTTGGAATGATTTTGCGCCAAAATGTAAAGGTAAACGGTTATTGTATGACTAAAAGTAACGATTCATCTTACAGTCGTAAGGGTTAAATGTTTCTAAAAGTGTTTTTTTGCTTTTCAGGTTTGAAATAATATTGCGTCAAAATTTTGTAACTTAACACAAAAAAAGAAAAGAAAACTTATGATAAACAAATAAACGAAACATGTATACCTCTAATTACACCCATACTGTTTTTTAATTGTCAAATGTATGTTAAACAAATGAAACTTTTAAGGATTTAAATATTTTGAAAAAAAATATGCTAAAATAATTATGTAAACATTTTACAAAATCCTAACTGAATTGAGTTCAAATTATTTTTAAGGGATACTGAAAGATTGATGAAGTAAAAAGAGTTTTTTATATACATTATTTATTCGACATGTGCCGCGTGACTATTTAGGGTATAAACTTTGTTTGATTACCTTGTATTTTTCCAATATCTCGTTTTCTTCATTAAAACCTAATACGGGCAAACACTTTGCTATTTCAAAGTTATATAAATAAAATTTTTAATATTTTTATAATTTTTCTAATTTTACTTTTTATTTTTATATGAAAAAATTTTATTTCATATTTTCTTAAACATAATTTTAAAAAATTTTAACCGTGTTTTACTTAAAACTTTAGCTTTTGATTTTCAAGGTAATTCCGTGCGTAGTTTTTGTATGGCAATATTGTTAATTTGAAACTGAGGGTAAAAATAGTTGAAATGACCTAAATTACAAAACACACAGGAATTTTTCTCTACTGAAAAACAGAGAATATCGCATTTAATCACATTATTTTTAATTTCTTTGAAATATTTAAATTCAGATCAAACTTTCAGGTTGTGAAATACTTATGAAATAAACTGATTTGCAACCAAACTGTAACGTTTCTTGATATTAGACACTTTTAATTCACTCTGGAGTTGTAAAAACATGTTTAGTAACAGTTTGTTTATATTCCGATTATTTTTTTTATAAAAAAGCAGAAATGCATTTGGTTTTGCATAAACAATTAAAAAGGTGGGAAATGTAAACAAAATATCTAATATTATAATATGTAAAATAAAAGTCGAAAAACAAACTTTTTAAAAATAAAAATCAGTGAATGAACATGTTTGTTTTAAAGGGAACGTCTTTTTGATACAAAATATTCAAGCAAATAAAACACAAACATGTTTTCGGAAATGAATAATACATTTATTATCTTAGGACAATTGCACGTTTTTAATTATGGAGCAATAACGTTAACGTACACTGCCTTCTGTGCGACGTTATAAATCGATTAAAGCAGTGTACTGACATCATTCATTTTCTGACAAATGTTTCGAGCGTAAAAAATTGTTTGCCGGCCTATCTCGTTGTCCTTATTTAATGAATCATCTGTGTCTATGATTCGATTACAATATCACAATTAGTCCTATTTATTCACAAAACATTTAGTTTTCTGTTATTCTTTTGTAGTCAACAAATGCAGATATCCAAATGATACAGATCCTTACTTAAATATTAATCAATTCAATGGATCAGTTTTGTTTGATACGATCGTACAATTATCTTGTACAAAAGGAGACCTAGTTGGTCCAAAAAATATCAAATGTAATCCTAATGGACAATGGAACATTATTGTTGACAGTTCTTCACCGCTTTGTGTAACAAGTAAACATAAATGCTTCCAGTTTAGTGGGATTTGCAATTATTGTAAATATTCATGTACTACTGCTTTTTTATATAGATTTGATTTATTTATCAATAACTAGTGTTGTTTCGTGTTCGTGTTTAAATTTGGTTTTACATTTTTAGTATTATAAGGTATATAAGGGGTTTCAAACACGCACTTGCAATTGACATTGGTGGAGGCAAGCAAGAACTTGGCAAAATACAATTTAATAACAGAAATAACTAAACCAAATTA
>JARBDR010000307.1:0-19540 GCA_029721355.1 Tegillarca granosa | reverse complement strand
TGGTGTAATCATAGACACATGTTGAAATTTGTTAATGCAGCTGTATTTGCTTTCACAATACTCACATAAGGAATAAATAAGTAGTTAAACTCATTTTGTCAAAGTATGGAAGTTAAAAAATAGTAGTTTGTTACTTTTAAAACATGTAGGTCTAGCAACAACACATTCAAAAAACATAACACAACCTTATTGTTGAACAAAAACCAGGCAATTTGAAAAGAATTACACATATTGAAACACTGATTATAAATTTACTTACTTTGAATTGACAAAGTAATTTCATGTCATTAATTGATTTAAGTAACAATTGTCATTATATACAAAAAGCTTGATTTTTGTAATTCCCACATTATATATTCTTTGTATATTCGCATATAGTAATTTGGAAGAATTAATAAAATTAATCACATTTTTTACATACATGTATGAATGATTTATCAAGGGATTACACAAACTACATGTACTTTGCCTTTCTGCTAATTTTACAACAGTTGTGAAACTCGCCCAACCCAATAATGCTATTTAGACTGTTTTTATGCAATTGCCATGTGGCTACTTTGCTGTTTTACTTCCAATATATTCTCACAACAAAATTGTAACCATAAATTCGTGTGAAATTTTTATGATTAAAAACTCAAATTTCAACACCAAATTTGTAGGATATAATCACCACATGGTGTGTTGGTGACCTAATATGGTTTATACATGGTCTGTAAATATCATATCTGTACTTGGGAAAACATTTTATAAAACAGCAGTATTTGATATATATTTTGTTTCACAGCTGTTGCAAAATCTGCAGTATAAGTATTTCTGACTATTCCTGCTTAAAATAATCACAGACACTTATTTCTTACATTATAAACTACTAAAGTTAATACATGTACATGTATACTATTTCTTGATATCAGAAATAAGTACCTGTGATAATAATGTCTAGGTGACGCAGGTTTGGATCCCATATGGGTCTTGTTAGGGTTAAAAGACAATATTACATTGTATCCTGAACTGGCAATTATTTGCTTGGCCCAGGTAATTTTATTCAACAGACGCAGAAGTGGTGAGGCAGAAAGAATAAGAAAAGACCAGTACAAGGAAACTTTAAGAAGCGGAAGTGGGGAGCCTGACTCTGTTGTCACGAGTACATTGAATAAGTTTGAGAAAAACCTATGTAAAAGTCATTTGAGAGTAGAAATAAAGGGGAAAGAGGAAGAAAAGTTCCAGTACTGTTCACAAATGAAATGAAAAAAAACATTGATGTTTTATGTGCCAGTAGAGAAAAAGCAAATGTGAAGCAGCCATATTTGTTTTCAAAACCAGGAGATTCCAATTTGCCATATAGAGGATCTGATTGTTTAAGAATATTGGAAAAGAAATCTGGTATAAAACATCCTTCTTCTTTGACATCAACAAGACTTAGAAAACAATTGGCTACAATGGCCTAAATTTTGAATCTGAATGAGACTTCACAGGATATCTTGGCAACATTCCAATGGCATGTTTTCGTGTGCATAGGCAGTTTTACAGATTACCAGAAAATGCCTCACAAGTTGCTAAGATTTTACATAGCCTGGATTATGGAATGATTGCTTCTTTCAAAGGCAAAGACTTTAATGAAATTGAGTTTAAAGCTGAAAATGGTATGAAAAATTTGATAATAGATTTGAAATAAAACTGGTCCTTGAAATGAAATTCACAAATTTAAACTATGTGATCGTAAAATTTTAATAATTTTCAATTTCATATAAATCGGCAGTGGTAGCAATGCATAAAAATAAAATGTTTCCTTCTATTAAAAATCAACATTCTTTAGTAAAAGTTGTACTGATGGTGAGCTAGTGATATGAAACCTTGGTTTATCAATTAAATTAACTGATGCAAAAATTTTCCTATTACAGTATTGACATTTTGGAGTATCAAAATTGTGTCTGCTATGGGTGCCAGGTAAACGTTGAAAATTTTAACATTTACATGCACCTGATACTTTGACACTTTTCAGCTTGCTTAAACGTCATAAGTGCAGAGGGTTATGTCATTTCTGGCATGATGATTATGATGATGATGATGAGTTAAACTTGATGATGATGATTTTCCTTTCACGTGAATACCACAAGTTTTTAACCTCTGGCATTTTTCTTAATAATATCTTGTACCAGCATCCAATGTTAAAGTTTTATGTTAAAGTTTTTTGTTGTTGATATTTCATGTAATGTTGGAGGCAAGCGGGCATTTTTGTCTTCTGACAACTCTTATTTGATTACCTATTGCATTTGGACTTAGGTTTAAATTCTTGACTAAAACATTAAAATTAAAAACATGGATGTTTTGGTTTACAGATGATAAATTGACTTCCAGATATTAATGCAACTTAATTTAACCTTTTCTTATTTATAAAGATAGCAGAAAGAAGCTGCTAAAAATATAACTTTGGTAAATTTTACATTTATGTATAGTACCAGGAGGTTTAGAAAATGGTATTAAAATGACATTAAATAAACGCTACTTAATTGTCAACTAATTTTAGATTTTGTTTTGTTACTGTAGAAACTATTTAAAGTGAAATAGATAGCAGTGATACTGAAACAGAAAGTGATTCTGATATCAATGAAAATACAAGTGATCAAGTAGAATCAGGTACACAAAATACTGAGTTTTTAGCAGAGTTATATCAAAGCTATTAATTTGGTTATGCAGATGGATAGGTGAGCAGTATTCAATATTTTTTTCTAAATGCTTGCAGATATTGAACTCCTATTTGGTATGTGAATCTTCCATCATAAGTAACAGGTCATATATTCTCAAAGGTCAAGGACATAGCTGCATAAGTATACTTAAATTGGTTAATGATTTGGAAAAATAGATCAGGTTTTAATTCATTCTGAATTCACTGATTTTTTACTTATATATGGGCCTAAGAACATTTCTTCAAAGTAGCAGTTTTTTTGACATTGTTTTCAAAGGCTTGTAGATATTAAAATCATATTTGGTATGTGAGTCTACCGTCATGAGTTACAGATTAAATTTGAGTTTCATTCTAGTTCACTGATTTTTATATGCCCACATTAACGGGACCTATTATGGTATGGTGCTGTCCGTCCATCCATCCGTATGTTTGCATTTTCTTGTCTATTCCATATGTTTCGACTTGATGAGCATATGAAGATGAAACTTATACCAAACATGTATTATGGCAAGACGGCATGTCTCATAAAAAAAATTAGGTCTGAGTATTAACGGTCAAGGTCAGGTCGAGTTGAGTGTCAAACAAGGACATGATGTAGAAAATGCAAGAACGTTTTTATTTTTTTTATTCAATTCCTTTCAACTTTGGGATGGATTTACAACATGTATAGTCGTTTAGCATATAGAACAGGTTTTTTGTCATGTTTTAATTTTTTGCAGAATTGAGCTATGTTTTATTATATCTAGTTTCTGGTATCTTGTGGTTTTGAAATTGTTGGTATGTGAGCTTTTTCACTTTTCCTCTTGTTATTTCACATTTGTTTTAATTACAAATATACATAATTTAATATATTTAGGACAAAAATTGTCACACAATTTAAACACAAGTTTTCAGTTTGGAATAAGGATATTACAAATAAAAAATCTTATTGTTTTTTGTTATGGCATTCCATTACAATTAATACTTGTTTGTTTTTGAGTGGAGCACAGGGGCTCGTTACAATTAATAATAGCAGATAGTATAGTGTAGGTCGGGAAAATCGTGTATAAAGGAGGAGAAGGGAGTCATCAATTTTGTCACCAACTTTTTTCAAATCATCCGAATTTACTTATTTTTCCACATTCCGATGCAAACGTTTGTATTTTTCTATTCTACTCACTTTTATCTTTCCAACGATATATAACAATCCATCGAAAACACTGGGCAACTTAACAAAAATCGCATCCAAACGTGAATTTTTTTAATTCGGAAAACATCCCCTACCACTTGTAAACAGGAAGTCGCCAAATCATTCGGAAGGACAACCCCGCACCAAATACCGACGTTCGGGTTCTTTCGTTTTTTTCATGAAGACATCGATAGATCAGAGAAGTTCCAAAAAAGTCCGGGAAAAATGGATGATCAACAAAAAAGTGTTGTAAACTTGGCCGAATTTGGTCATAACTTGTTAATTACTGGTTTTCCTGGTACTGGAAAAAGTCATGTACTTAGCTTAATTGTAGAAAGGATGGATTATAAGAAAGTAGCTGTAACTGCTTCCACAGGAAAAGCCGCAGGTGTCTTGAGGGAAAAGATAAAACAGCCTGTGACCACCCTGCACCGGTAGTTGCTAATTAATGTCTAGGAATGTCTAGAAATTTCTCTGTTTCAGAGAAACTTAAAATGAATTCCATATTACAATTCCATTTCAACAAATATTTTTCGGAAAAAAAAGATATAAATCAATGATAAAAGTTCTTTTTTTTTTAAATTATTTAATTATAATTATACAGTGATAATAGAAATGATTATTCTAGACATTAATTAGCAATACCCATATATTCACAGGTTTACTGCAATTATGGATGGCAGATTCCAGGATAGAGAAATCCTTGACTTGTTACTTTACAACATTGCTTTCGAAAAACAAAAACAGAACATAACTGAAACAGAAGTTCTCATTATTGATGAAATTTCAATGATTAGTCGAAAAATACTACATCAGGTTGAATATCTCCTTAGAAACTTGAAAACAACAACAAAAGTTTTTGGTGGTGCTCAGGTGATTTTATCAGGTGACTTTTACCAATTACCACCAGTCCCAAAACATGAGTATGGCGATGATGGTTGTCTTATTATTAACTCTCATCTCATGAAATATTTTCATCATATCAATTTGACTGAGATTCACAGACAAGATGAGTCTGATTTAATTACTGCCATACATGAGATAGCAAGGTAATATATCATTTATTTGGAATGACCTGGGGTGGGGTGGGTGGGGCTATGACTGTGTTCCAGGTGAAGTAGCATTTTATGAAAATTAAAATGGACAAAAGAGAGTTGTACAAGGCAGAAAATAGTAGTCACTAGGCAATTCCATATGAATTGCTATAATGGACATATTGGTTTTCATTACAACTAGGTGAAATAAGGTTAAAAAAATAATAAATTGTGTGTGTCCCCTTACCCTACCTACCCTATCTTTTTATGCCTACCCTAAAATTTTTATCACAATTTTTAGACAAGCACTGTTTAAGTTGATACCTTTGCCTTATATGGTCAATGTAAAAAAATATTGAAAATAAAAAAAATTACCTACCTACCCTATTTTTGGGGACATGTAAGGGGAAATACACAATATGTTTTGTTTGGTCTAAGTTTAATGTGAATCTTGACATTAAACCCCATTTTACCTCACCTAATCTTAAGTCCAAATATACATATATATATATGTGTGAAATAACCTTGCTATATTTAAACAAAACAAATCACTCCACTGCTAACTACTTTTAAAACATCTTAATCCCCAATCTTGTCATAGGAAATGTACTTATTGATTTCACACACACACACACACACACACACACACAGATTTGAAGCATTTGTTATGTACCCCCTTTTCAAAAATCTCTAATTAATTTTTAGTAAGAATATTCTTAATTATTTTATTTCCTTTGCCAAAATATTTAATCACTTCAATTTTGAAAACAATTGAACTGCTTTAGAATTTGTGCAGTGTTATGACTTGGGTGTTAAATAAAAATACAAATTGTGGTTTAATTTCTGATCTAAAGAAATTGATTTGCATCTTAAAAGAGGAAAAACTCTGCCCCCAACACACACTGTCAGGTGTGGTGGTAACAAACACTACTGCATAGCTCAGGTTACCAATATATGTATGATTCTTCTCCACCTTCTTTAACTTTTTTAGTAAGTAGTAGCAGAAAGTCAGAGTTTATTATCTTTCAAGCATGCAGTGACACAAATGAGGCAAGAGATTCTTACTCTTCCAGCACACCTAGTATCACTTCTAGCATTCTTGGTGGTGTTATGGTAGTGTTCTAGTCCATAAAATACCAGCAAGGAGCACTTTAAAAATTGGCCGGGTAGGGACATAAATATCAGTAGCCTAATAAAGAATTTTATATATATATATATATATATATATATATATATATATATATATATATATATATATATATGTATATATATATATATATATATATATATATATATATATATATATATATATATTTTCCTTATTTTAGAGGTGAGATAAGTACTCCATCCCTGCAACTTTTGAATCGTCTGAAAAGAAATTTACCTCCTGGAAAAGAACCAGTGAAATTGTTTGCCAAGAATTTGGATGTGGATGTGTATAATGCAAAACGCTTACTAGAAATGGAAGGTACACCTATAAACAGATATATGATAACCTTTCTAAAATTTCGACAGAAATAAATTAATACATTTTTCCTGGCTGAATTGATAAAAGAATAAAGCTTTAAATGGGAGTGGTTGAAATTTTGGTTGTGTGAGATGAAAAATTGCATTTGTGATATTTTAAGACCTGCATCTCTAATTTAGTTTTAGGCTTACTGCAATCACTGGAAATTGTTGGAATTAATGCAGATTTTTTTCCATTTTCATTGAGGGGAAACTACCAAATATTTTCATTAATATATTTACTGTTATTTCTGAAATTTACAAGTAGTTGAAATTTGGAAAAAATGTCTGCTATAAAAATGACAGGGCCGCGGTGGCCGAGTGGTTAAGACGTTAGTCTACAAATCCAAGGTCCCTCACCTACGTGGGTTCGAATCCCGTTCGGACCTTATGCGGGAAAGTGGATTTTCCTTGCCGTTGGCCCTTACTGGCTGGCTCGGTGTCAGTATAATGTGGCCGAGTGGGGTGTTGTGTATGTCTGTGACACAATACTTCAGTGATCTAGCACCTTAAAAGTCACCATCAGTGTGCTCTTGTACAATGCAGACCATAAATACACCCGCACGCACTCACGCACCTCACGAAATTGTGTATAGATTAATCCAAGAGATTAATAACCTTGTTCTCGTCGCGAATGACTGAAAAATTGTCGATGCGACGTAAAGCAACAAATAAATAAATAAAAATGACAATATTGGAAATTTAAAATTGCAAAGTAAATATTAAAAAATCATGCAGTGCAATGACAAGCACAGAAACAAAGACTACAAATTGTGGCATTTTGTTCATGTATGATACAAATCTAGTACAAAAATGATAAGGTCTGAAAATAAAAACCCAATTTTAACTTACAAAAATAGTTTTGGAAGATGGAAAAATACTATCAAAATGAGCTTCATATCTCTGATTGGATTGGAGATGATCGTTTAAGTGAAACTTTTTTTTTTGTCATGGAGAAAATCTTGGTTGAAATTTTACAATGTTGTATTTTAGAAAGGTAACCACCATAATATGTTGCTCACACATTTATTCTCTTTTGACAATGTTTGTAATATTAGCCAATGGCTTCCTTTGCTTTTTCTTTGGAATATCTACATCCAAATGAAATGGTGTGGCAGTTGGTAGTTCTGCATTGGATTTCCGGCCTCGGGAAATGGATGACTGTCCCAAAATTACACTGTTCATAGTTGACATGTATGATCTATAATTAGGGTTTGTAGCATTGCCATTATGTAATCCTCGAACTTGACAAAAATTGTTCTCAATTATGTCAGAGCTATATCTGGATGGGCATACACCTTCCCCTGGAAATTTAGCTGTATGAATTAAACATATTTCTATAAATGTATAAATTAAACACTCAACATCATCAAGACATTTTTTGCTTGGCAGTGCAGATTGCTTTTGCTTTGGTGTTAGTGGCAAAGCTTCCACTTCACTTCTCCAATCTATAAACCATTGAAGTATCTCTCTCAGTGAATTTATCCTGCTGTCATAGAGTGACATTATGGGTCTGAAGTCACGAAATATGGTAATTAGTTTACTAGTGTTTTCTAAAAATTCTACTGCACTATCCAAAACATTCCCGTTTTGTAATGAATCCCTGTATGATTTCATGAGATGAAACATATCAGAGTCTAACACTTCCTCTGAAAGATGATTTCTCATCTTCTCGGACGAGTCGGGATGTAGATGAGAGGAACTTAATTTATGATGAATCTTCCTAGAGTTTGTGTTTTCATCCCATTGGGCAGCGTTTATCCACATATCCCATACAATATACTGATCTCCTCTCATAAGTTTTCTTGTGTTGTATTTATGAGTTCCACTGCTTAATACTGCATTTCTGATTTTTTTAATGTTATGTGAAAAATCCTGGGAGTGAGCAATTTTTCTACCTGGATTTACAACATTATCCCCGATATATTTGCTCTGCTTTGCATGTTCATCGTTGTTAAAATGTATCTTCATGAATTCCCGATTTTGGTCTCCTCCATCTTGAAGAATGAAATCAGTTGTAAAATTCCAGGATTGTAAGTAAGAAATTATTTCCCATATAATTGTGTATAGCTCGTAAGCAGAGGCACCAGCTGTTGGGTAATGGGCTATTGGGAATCTGAATCCAGTATATCCAAGAAAGGAGATTTGAAGAACTGATGATGCTACTGTTTGTTTAACATCTTGTTGCATTAAAATGCGAACATTTTCAGCTTCTTCTCCAGTATCAATCCAGCCAATAAGTTTGTTTTCTTTACCTTTCACATTGATAACTATATCCTCTTGAATCTTGGCCTCATCATGAACTATTCCACCACAATATCCTGAAGGAGGGAGATTAATTGATTTTGCTGTGTTTGACATCCAGAGAAATATTCCAAGATTAATACCAGAATTCTGAGGGGTAATGTTTTTATATCTCTGAAGCACTCCTCCAGATGGTAAAATAAAAAGGTTGCTATCTCTCAGATCTTGATAACTCTGAGGACTGCGTGACCAGAGACTTAGGCAAGCTTTTATCACACTTCTGTCCCATTTTCTACTTCTTGGGTTATTAGCCATAAGAGCGTCATATTGGTTTGTCAAAAAAATTTTCATTTCAGGTGTGGCATTGGGAAAAACAACATTAAATATACTACTTAAGTCTTCTTTGTCAATATTGTCTAAATTGATTAAATTTTCTTGTTCACTTTGTTTAAATTCATTTAATAACTTAATACAGTTAATACATGAATCACCAATAGAACACCAGCCTAACACACTACAGCAAGAACCACATCTCATTTTCCTTATGCCTCCAAAATTTTCATCAGATACATATGATATTTTTTCACAAATAATTCGTACTGGTATAGCTTTTTTTTGTACAACATCTAGTCCAGTACAAATTCGAATCATTTTTACAATGTAAAGGATAGTTCTTAAATTTTAAACTGTATTGTTGAAGTTGTCTGAAACTCCAAGTCTCTTGAAAGCAATAGTCTTTCCCCTAATTTTAAGATTCCACTTTCTGGTAGTAAAGTTTAATGTTACTTCCTTTATGATGACATTATCATTTGCAAGAATGTTAGACATCATGCCAATTTTTACATAAGATTCAGTTTTATACATCAAAAAGGTGTTATAATAAAGATGATTTTGTATATTGGATATTTGTAGAAGTTCCTCACCATACCTAGTGTCTAAATCATTGAATGAAATACCAGTATAGATATGTTTTCTTCCACTTGAAACTCTAATATGTGAAGATTTTACTGAAGGGAATAATTTTGGTAAAATTCTGAAGAATGTGTTTCTTGGTAAACATTGCAAATTTTCAGTCACACAATCTTTGGAATAAAAACTGTAAATTTCATTTATATCAATTTCTTTTCCTTCATTATCCATGGAAATGTGAGAACACAGCCTGCAAATATAAATTATTAGAATTTCTTGTATGAATAACAGTGTGTGTGTGTCTTTGTGAGTGTGTTTGTGTATTTTTGTGTGTATGTGTATGCTAGTGTGTGTGTGTGTGTTTCTGTTTATGCATGTGTGGTTTGTGTATGCCTCTGTGTATGTGTGAGTGTGTGTGTGCTGGTGTGTCTATGCTTAAGTCTATGCATGCCTGTGTGGTTTATGTACATGTGTGTGTGTGTGTGTGTGTGTGTGTGCTAGTATGTGTGTGCATGTTTATACTTAAGTGGCTTGTGCATGTCTGTGTGTGTTTGTGCATATGTGTGTGTATGTCTGTATGTGCATGTGTGTATCCATGCTTGGGTTTGTGTATGCTAAGTATATGTGTGTGTATGTTTGTATGTGTGTCTGTGACATAACCCTGAGTCAATAGTTTGTATATATATATATATTAGAAACGAACATTTTTATTGAAAGCATCAGATATTAAATTTTATATTGTATGTTTCAGGTGAAGAAAAAATTTACCCTTGTGAAGATGAAGGGGATACCAAAGGGATACAGGCGGTTGAAAAACTCCATTTGAAAGTAGGATGTGATGTGATTTTAACAGTCAATCTTTCAGATGAACTTGTGAATGGATTAGATGGAAAAGTTACAGAACTGAAAAGTGAAAGTGTTGTCTGTTTCTTTCCATCACTGAATAAACAGGTTGAAATAATGACTTATCCTTTTAAGAAATATGATGTAAGTTGTAGGAAAGATGTTGGTTGTAGGATTCAGCTACCTTTAAGGCTAGGTTTTGCCATCACTGTACATAATAGAAAAGGGGATGACATTAGACAGGGTGTCAGTAAATTGTAAAGGAATGTTCCAATATTGGCCAAATTGTTGTCGCTATAAGCAGAGCAAAGAAGAAGAAAGGCTTGCAGGTGTTAAATTTTTCAAAAAATATTGTTGTTAAGCCTCCCTTAATTATTGATGATTTTTATAAACAATTACAGTTACCTGTACAAAATAATTTATTGTGTTGTGTAGGATCAGACTTTGAAATTTCAACAGCATTGCATCTTCCAGTGGAATTGGAGTGTAAATATGTAGAGAATATTTATGCTGAAAATGACATAATTGATGAATTGGGAAGCGATGATGAAGCGGATTTGATCAAAATTATTGAGACCGTTGAAAAAGACACCACACACACTGCAACATTTCCCATACCAGATGATATAAATGTAGATAGTATACTCTCAGGTTTTGTATACAAGACAGAATATACTTCAGAACAAACTGCAGAGAATTTGGTAGTTAAGTATTTAAAAGATAGCATGGAAGCTACACAGATATTTGTACAGTTTTTGTGGGATGAATTATGGCCATTGAAGGAGGAATATTTTCCAGCAAGTAAAGTTGAAAATAAGACAGTGACTGAATTTTACAGAAAATTCCATAATTTTATTTCAGGTGAGAAATACAAAGTCAACCTCCGAAAATTATTGGGGCATAACCCATCAAGTGCGGAATATAATGTCCTATTCAAACTGTCAACAAGATTGCGAGTTGCAGTATTGAGTTTACAGGCAAGACCAGTAAGACAAGCAGCAGAAGAAAAAGCCCAGAGAGAAAGTGTAAAACAGTTCATGGAGTCAGAAGGTGGAAGAGGGAAGATAAGATATTTGGCAGGATGGTGTGTGTCAAAACTTAAGAACAGCAGAAAGAAAAAGATTATGAAAAATTTATATAATAAAAATGTTCATTTGCTTGAAAAATGGCTGCTTGAGAGAGACTTAATTGAACATCTTGAAAGTACTGAAATGGAACTAATTGAAATTTCAAGTTATAAAAATACCTTACAAGAAACAGCTAGAAAACAGAATATCAGAAAAGGGTTAACCAATGTCTCTGACAGCTGCTACAACTTTTTCATGGAGCTGAATAAAATATGTATTCAACAACAAACTGAAGCCAATTTAAATTTGTATGGTGCTCATTTTTATAATTATTTAACAACACAGATTGAGAATAATGAAAGTTTAATCAAGACATGGGAAAATTTATTTGACTCTTTTGGTGTAAAGGACTCGAATAGAGATGTTTTAAAGAGTTTGTTTCTTGAAGTTGTAAATAAGTACTGTATGATGAGTATTAACCAACTTAGGAAAGACTACCTTGAAAGCAAGCAAACCAAAAAAATGGAGGCTACAAGGAAACAAATCAGAATGCGAACACATAGCGAGAAAGCAAAACAGTTCAACATGATTTCCATAAAAAGTGACAAAACCCAGAATAAAGAAGCATCACATAAAAGATTGCAGTCAGAAATACTAACGGACAACAAGTTTCTAGAAACAGCGTTTAAAAAACTGAGCTATTGACATTAAGCATAGCCTATGATATCAATGAACAGAAAAGTTTAAATAAGAAAACTCTTTCAGATAACCTAAAACCAGTCATAATGGAACAGTCACATATGTTAAATACAACTGTGTTTGAAGATATAGATGAAAACACTGAAAGAATTCAGAATGAGACTTGTCCAAGTGAATCCGATACCATTCAGAGTGCAAGAAATGTGACTGAAACTGATCAAGCACCAAGCACTAGTAATGAAACTTCAGAAGATAAGAAATCATCAAAACAAAAAAGAAAGGTAGCATCAGCATCCTGTGAATTGGAAGAAAGTAAAGAAACAGAAAAGCCATCAAAAAAGCGTACAGCAGTGTCTTCAAAAGGAAAAGGCAAGAAAAGAAAAGGGAAAGTTCCAGTTAAATGGCCATGCGGAATATGTGGAGAAGGTGCCAGTTATGAATCGGTAGGATGTGACGGTTGTGATACCTGGTACCATGGGGACTGTTTCAAAAATTGAAAATTTAGAAGATCTACCTGATGAATGGTTCTGTGCAAATTGCCAAGCAGATGAAGCACAATAAATGATGGTCATTTTTTCCAATTGTTTGTATGTGTATTTTTTACTCTGGCTTTTGAATAGATTCATGAGGTTGAACCATATTTTGTATGTTAGTGAATAAGAAAAAGTAAAGTTCTATTTCAAACTATAATTGGAAGAGTTATGACCCGTTGAAATTGATGGAATTTTGGTTTCCATTCAATTATGTTGATTTCAACCTTTTTTCAGTTGTAGTTAGAAAATAACAAAATGCAGGTCAAGTTCATATTGGTAAGCTGCAGCCATATTTGGCAGAGTTATGGTCCTTTCTTAAAAATTCAGATTTATTTTGCTCAAGCAGAACAGGGACATCTTTGTCTTGCCGACAATTAATAGATGACCATTCATGTATAATTTAAATTCAACTAGTAATTTTCCAATAGATGTACAATACCAATCAAAGCAGATTTGCTACTTTAATGTAAAATTATTTTGAGCTTAATTGCTAATAGTTCTGCTTTAAGTGCAGTGCCTGGGGTATCTAATCACTTGCTGTATGATGCACTTATGTCATTGAAGATATCACAGTGACTAACTAGATGAACAATTCCAGTCATACTAGAGATGATAAGCTCATCTACGTTTTAACATTGAATCAGTTTGTTGCACGATTAATTAAATATTCTTGATGCGACGTGAAACACCTTTCAAACTACAGTAGTTGGCCATAAATGAGTTTGCACCTGAAAAATTCCTTATATAATCTTTGTAGAACGACCTTTTTTATACAAAATTAATTCTACTTTATTTCTGGTCCGATTTTCATGAAATTTTCACTGTTAACTGGAGAATTAAAATTAAGTTCCTTCAGTAATTTTCAAAAAATTTCTGATTTTCATTTTTTTTAGTTATTGCCATTTAATGATGAACTACAGAAATGGCTGTTTACCCGATCTATATTATCGTGCCATATTTGGACCGCAAACATTTTACTCATGTTCACCTTTTGATTTCTTGAAAAAATAAGTTTCAGAAAATTATTTCTAAATGGTTGCAAGAAAATATAATTAATTCTGCGCCAAAGGTGTGAATTTCATGAAAATCAGACCAGAATCAAAGTAGACTTAATTTTTTTTATATAAAAAAGCAGTTCTGCAAAGATATATATGGAATTTTTTAAGTGCAAACTCATTTATGGCCAACTACTGTACTTTTTTTTTTTGCCAAGACAAGTTAAACCAGATATTGGTAGGATTAAATTTTCTTTTTCTCAAAGATTTTTTTTAATTAAAAATGTTCATATCTATTTAAATTTTCAGTGATAATTCTTACTGCTGCTTTCACTTACCAAGTGACGGAAAATGTATCGTCTTTCATTTTTTCAAGTTTGAAATACCCGCCAGAATGTCAGTTTTACTTCTATTTAGTGCGGGACAGTGACATACGGAACTCACCTGATTTTTCCGTTTCTCTTTTAACTTCTTCCGAATGATTTGGCGACTTCCTGTTTACAAGTGGTAGGGGATGTTTTCCGAATTAAAAAATTCACGTTTGGATGCGATTTTTGTTAAGTTGCCCAGTGTTTTCGATGGATTGTTATATATCGTTGGAAAGATAAAGGTGAGTAGAATAGAAAAATACAAACGTTTGCATCGGAATGTGGAAAAATAAGTAAATTCGGATGATTTGAAAAAAGTTGGTGACAAAATTGATGACTCCCTTCTCCTCCTTTATACACGATTTTCCCGACCTACACTATACTATCTGCTATTATTAATTGTAACGAGCCCCTGTGAGTGGAGTGAAGTAATGGTGTTTTACACCCCAGTCAAGATTCTTTCACTAATTTCGAGGCAGTCAGTTCTGGGATGGTGGAGGAAATTGGAGTATCCGGAGACAACCACCAACCTTTGGCAAGCAAACTGACAAACTTTCTCACACAAGAATGTGTTCCAAGTGGGGTTCGAATCCAGGTGGTGAGAGGCGCTGTGATCCGTAAGTGCATTGTTTGTTTGTGAATTAACAATTATTCCAAGGTAACTAAAAAAATTGGACTAAATTTTTTTCAGACTTGCAAAGAAAAAAAAAATTAAAAGTAAATGATCAGACTGATAAACACATGAATAAAACAGGTAAACATGATTGTACTGATATTTTCAAAAGTTTTGTGATCTTGTTATCTAGGTCTCGCTGTGGAAAAGGATTTTTTTTACTTATCCAAAGTTTGAAGATTTGAATGACAATGAAAATAAAAGTGAAGTGGATGGATGAAAACATTTTCTAAAACCTTTTGCTGACCAGAATCCACTTTATTATTACTCATGTACATTATTACTTGTACATTAAATCGTTCAGTGTAGGGTTTTCTTATCTCAATATTTTTTAATGTTATAATCATCTTTTTAATCGTTCGTATTTTCAAAAAAAAAATAAATCAATAAAAAAAAAAAAAAAAAAAAAAACGAAAAGTCAAATGCATATGGTCTATATTATTGGAGGCAATGGGTTGTAAACATATAAAATGAGTTGGGTTAGGTGTGTGTAACCATGTTAAATAAAATTGAGTTATTATTATATATAAAGTGTATTATCACATATAATGAACTGGGTTGTATGTGTGTAATCATAAAAAATGAGTTGGGTTTCGTGTGTGTAATCATATTAGATAAAGTGTGATTATTTATTATATATAGTGTATTAACACATATAATAAAATACATTGTAGGTTGTATGTGTTTTCACATAAAATGAACTGAAGTATTAATTATCACGTAAATGAAGTGGGGTAAATGTGTGTAATGATCTTTGTGTAAATATATAGCATTCAGTTATTTAGGTATATCCAATCAGATTTAGGTTTTGTGATATAACTTTCATTTATTTGAATATTTTTGGACTTAAAAAGGAAGACACCCCAAAGAGAAAACCCTGAAAAAGAAAAAGGAAAGAAAAATAACACCAAATTGCCTGAAAGGCATAACTGGACCACTGAAGAAAGGATGCTTTAAAAAGACAGTTTTTTAAAAATTTAAATCTTGGAAAATTACCAGGAAAGATGGACATACTAAGTGCTATGAAAAAGGAACCATGTTTAGCCAAATTTCAAGGACAAAACTTAAATTTGATGTCAAAAATATGATTACATCTCGAAACAGGTCAGCGTTATTAAAAAAAAACAAAAAACTAAAGGGTCTAAAACAAGACTGAACATTTTTTATAATTGGGCACTGACTTTATTTTCGTGTTCAAGTAATTTTCAGATCAACTGGCTTTAGCTAGCTGAGCTAGTGGCAAAGCGAAGCATGCCTGCGTGCATGTATGAACTTATCTAAAACTACTTGACCACAGAACCATATTTGGTGTTTAAGGTCCCTCGGTGGAATAGTTTACAGTTTGTACAAATCAACTTTTTGCCACATCCTAGATGCCAGCCATTGCTATAAATAACAAAAAATGCTAAATGGCCATAACAGGTTAATTTATTGCGTAATTTATTTCAAATTAAATGTACATGTAGAGAGAGAAGACAGATAGTCATCTAACATATATTACAGGATTTTCCTCACATTTATAATAAGCTTGTTATTAGCAAATATGCAAAAAAAAAGCTGTAAGAAATAGCTTTTTCTCTAAAAAAAACTTCTCTAAACTACTGAGCCAGACAGAACCATATTTGGTTTGGGAAGATCTTTAGGTGTAGTAGTTTAAAGTTTGTGAAAATTTCACATCCAAAATGGCAACCCTTTCTATAAATAGCAAAAAGTGCAACCGATTTAGTTCAAATTTAGTAGATAGAAAAAAGTAAATAGATAGCCTTTTAACATTTAAAACAGGATTTTCCTCACATTTATAATTAGCTGGTTATTAGCCAAACATGCAAATAAGCTGATTTAAATGGCTTTTTCTTTGAAAATCTTTTCTGAAACTACAGAGCCAAACAAAATCGTACTTGGTTTGAAAGGTCCCTAGTTTAAAGTTTCTAAAAAAAAGCTTCTTGTGGCATCTAGTATTGGTATAAAATGGGATGAAACTTGCAACTTTGTTTAAAGTTTGTACAAATCAACTTTTTGTGGCATTCAAGATATCCATTTAACACATGTAACAGGTTTTTTCTTCACGATTATAGTTAGCTTGTGGTTAACGAAATATGCAAATAAACTGTTATTAATAGCTGATTTTTTTACAATCTTCTTTGAAATTACTTGGCTATTTTGTGAAATTGTCAAATTTTCATTATAAATGATGATTTTGAAAAAATTACTCATTTGTGGCTATTATCAATGTAATTTTATTCAGCATCATTGTAAATGATTTTACCTCTGTTGAATGTTTTTTATACCCACGTTAGGTGCATAATTTCTAGTAAAATAGTTATTTTTTGAACAACAATGATGATGATAAAAGTGAATGCTGTTGATGATGTTGAATCTTCATGATGATGAAATTTTTGTTAATTTTCAAAATGGAAGATATCTGTAATGAATATAATAATGTCTGCAAAATTAATGGCATAAAATAGTAATAATGTTTTTCATTAGATGATTTAATTACATGAAAATGAAAGTTGTAATCATTAAACTATTGATGGAAAAAAGAAAGTGAGCAAGGAATCTAAAGGACTATGTCTTCTTGTGTTAAGATGTCTGTGATATAAAGTGGGTTATGTGTAGCTGTATAAATTAAATTGGGTTAGGTGTGTAATAAAATTAAATGGGTTGGATGTGTAATGTCACATAACATGAATAATATGAATGTTTAATCATATAAATTTATAGGATTACAAATGTATTATCATATTAAAAGAGATGGGTTGGGTGCGTAATTTTTCTCATAAAATGAACTGGGTTAGGTATGTTATCACAAAAATGAAGTGGTGTAATTTTGTGTAATGATTTTTGTGTAAGATAACTGTCTTAATAATTCTAACAGAAAAAATTGTTATTTTAATCAAATTATTAAGAAATGTCAGTTACTAAAAGTTAACAGTTTATGAATTATTAAGAAATGATTTCAGTGAGAACTGGGACTTGTTTGAATTGATAATTGATTTTTAAAGGGAAATATTCTCGACTGAAATGATTGTTCGAATAATTTTGGTGATCAAATTATTAAGATGGTTAACATAATTGTGTAACATTCAAAGATTTAGGTATATGCAATCATTTAAAATGAAGTGAGTTAGGTTTTTTTTAAATATCATAATTGTACATGAACATTTTAGACTTTAAAATAGACTTGATAGATGTTAATGAAACTAAGTACATGTACCAGCATCCAACAACATTTAACAAAGTGTCATCAAGTTAGATATATAAAGTTTAATAATCCAGTTCTCCAATTTACATTTTTTCATTGTTTTCATTTTAATTTAATTGCTGCTATTTTTGATGTGGTGCAATTGACTATTTTTCATGAACATATATTGAGTTATTCAGGTCAAAAATCAAGTAGAAAAAGTCTTGTATAATATTGTCATTTTTTGTTGTCCATTCTGAATGTAGATCCTTTTTATAGATGTAAATGAAACTTAGTACAGGTGTACCACAGCATAAGAGGTTGTGTTGTCATGAGGTTGTAAAGGTCATTAGGTCAAATTTTAGGCTTTACTTCGGTTTTTATGTCAGCTTTGTAACTTCATTTGTTGATAGATTTTAAGAAATATACCAGCATACAACAATGTAAAATGATGTGTCTTGAAATATTTTAGTTAAAAATTGGTCAGAGGCCAAATATAAGAATTTTTGCATTGTATTCCATATCATTATTGTAACAGTTATTGATGAGTAAAACCAGCTTATATACGACGGTATTTCGTTTTGAAAAAGTTTTAGAGTGTTTTTTAAAGTTAGTATTTCATTTTGAAAAAGTTTTAAAGTGTTTTGTAGTTAGTATTTCATTTTGAAAAATTTTAGAGTGTTTTTTTTGTAATTACATTCAGACGGTTTTGATGGCAATTATCACTTTTAGCACACATGGCAAAGCTTTGCGAGCTTTTGGCATGGCAAGAATTGTGCGTGCATTCATCCATTGGTGCATATGTATGTGTGTGCATCCTCCATCTGTATGTGTGTAAACTTTACCATAACCTATTAGAAACTGACAGGCCATTTTGGGAAACTTGGTAAGAGTTTTCCTCTAGTGAAGTAATTAAAATTGTGTTTCTATTTGCCAACAGAGATGGCCATAGTACTAAATAAAGCCGAAAATATAAAACCATTCCTTGCAGGCAATATCTGATGCAATAATTGGATTCAGTATACTTGGGAACATAAAAATGTTGTACAAAATGGTCAAAAGTTTTGTTAAAGATAATTATTTAATTATTAATTTCTTTTTTTAAAAATTTAATCCAGGATTGCCAACTATCATTTAGGTCAAACACAATTTGATGATCCAGGTGAGCAATATAGGCTTTATTGAACATATTGTTTAAAAGTTTTTTAAGTCTCCCAAATGCAGAAGTTTTGCTTAGTTCCTTCTTCTTTTTTAAACCTTTTTCCAAAGCATTTCTCAGAGACGGCTTGTCCAATTTTTTAAAAGAGGCAACAAGAGCATTATTATTGGAGTGTAATGCCCCCTCATATAAAAAAAATACAGTAATTTTTTTTCTATATTTTACAGATAATGCTGAAACTTTGTAGATATCTTTTTCAAATGATAATGGGCTCTGAATGACAGAACCAAATTTATCAGTTTAATGTCCCCCTTCAAAAAACAATTTTTCTTATAAAAATATGAGACAACAAAGACTTATGTTATCAGAGTTTAATGCCCTCTCAAAAATCTTATATTTATAAAACAGTTAATTTTCCCTTAAAACCTGACAGATAATGTTGAAACCTTGTTTTTTTTCAAATGATTAAAGATCA
>JARBDR010000306.1:0-39642 GCA_029721355.1 Tegillarca granosa | reverse complement strand
ATAAAATAATAACTACTTGAAATTTTAAGTATTAAATGTTTGACAGATATTTAATTTTACCATAATACAGTAGCCTACAATATACTTGGTGTAATTTTTTCTATCTTTTTAGATTGTAAAAATTTGGACTGTATGAATTTATTTAAAATTAATTTTATTTATTTACTTTGTTTTACCAGGACAATCTTGATCAGCTAGTTAAGAAACATAAAGCCATTCAGGATCAACTAACAGCCACAGCAGAGGAAGTAAATGTACTTAAACCACAGTATGAGGAAGCTAAATCTACCCTGTTAGAGAAAAAGAAAATCTCAAGAAATGCTCAAGTATGTATATTTTTAATTTTTTTTATTGTTTTAAACTTACTGTAAGTCACATTTATGTAGTAAAGACTTGTACATTTGAAAGACTCATGGTAAACCAGGTTATTGGTGCTAATGTTCTTACATTAAACTACTGAAGGGGCCATTTGACCAAAAAAATCTTAATTTGTACTTTATTTTTAAGAATGAATTGAAGAAAGTTGAAACCACTTTAAAAAATTGTACGAAAGAAAGAAACCATTTGATGTCTAGAATAAAAGAGCTGAAACAGAGGTAGGTTACCACCCCCCCCCCCCCCCCCACACACACACACACACTTGTTGCCATTGAAATTACATTTGATGGTTATTCCTCCATAAAGTATAAATTAAAATTTTTTACAAATTATATAGTTTTATTAATGAATTGAAACTTTGATAGTACAACAGTAAAATTTAAATATAGCTATAAATTGTGGCATTGTAATGCTGTTTGATCTAACAATTTTTGAAAATGTCCAACTGACATACATGTAATTTAATTTTCTTTTAAAGGCTACCCTTCAGGTTCTCAAGTTTCTCACAACTAGGTTTGCATGCCATTCAGAATATATCCTATGGTCAGGAAGTTTGTCAGTTCACCAGATCAAGGTCAGTGGTGTTTTTCAAAGTTTTACGGCTTTCTCAGTCATCTCTAGACAGACTGTCTCAAAATCTTGACTGGGATGTAAAACACCATTAATCCACTCCAAAAATATTTCAGTGCTCAACATGATGATGAAGCTGAAAGACGAAAAAGAGAAGAAGAAATATATAAGTTGGAGATAAAGATTAATGATTTCAAGACACAGGACGAATACAACAGAACATGAATCAGAACAGTTCAGGAGTGCTGTAACAAAGTATAAAGAAGATGAATACAAGATTAAGTAAGACATATATTTATACAATCGTGGAATGTGAATAGTACTTTAGTAAGGCTAATGTCATGAACATTTTTAAAACATATTTATAAAAATATTAATCTAGCATTTAGGAAACCAAAGAAAATATGTTCATTACATATTTACTAAATCAAGTACATGTATTTGCAAACCAACTTTACATGCACAAATGTCATAAATAGTACATTATAGAAGTAAAATTGTACTGAAATTTTTCTGTTTAAAGTCAGGATTATCAAAATTTGAGGACACAGGAAGACAAAACAAGGAGACGTTTACAAACTCTTCAAGGTGCTCGTAGTGACAGATTGAAAAGTTTTGGTACATATGTACCTACTCTACTTCAGCATATAGAGAACATTTTAGACGAGGAGATTTCCATTTTAAACCAGGGGTCCAGTAGGTTAGTGTTAAAAATCAGTAATGTTCAGGCTTTGATTAATTAAACATTTGTATAATTATGTAAGATTATTTTATATAAGACAGATGGCATAGTTTTAAAAGCTGCAGTCTCATAAAGCAAATATGAGTTTGAGCTCTAGATAATGTTGTAGATCTTCAAGCCAGAAACCAATGTGGCTGCTCAGCATAATTGATGTATTTTATATTGATTTATGGAGGTAATCATGTGTTGGACTTTGTAGTATTGTTTCTTCAATTCCTCCATGCCACCTAGCCAGAGTAAGTACATTACTTGTTAGGATTAGAACAGAAAAAAGTGTTCTGTTGGAAAGAAAGCAAACAACGAAAAAAATGCTGATTTATTCATTGATTATGTAAACATCTGAACTTAAATCTATCCAAAAACAAATTGTAAAATAGAAATTGTGTTTTCATCTTGTACCTTTATCTATTTATACCATTTTTTATTTTCTTCACATTCTTTATCCACATCAATTTATATATCTATTTAACAGGTGCTTGTTTCAAATTAAAAGATTCCAATTGGGCTTTAGCAATAGAGCGATGTCTTAGTGGTTTAATACAATCATATTGTTGTCATGACCACCATGATGAAGCTATACTTGAAAAAATATTAGACAGAGTGTGTCCACCCAAACAAAGACCATCCATCATTGTCAGTCGTTTCAAGGTAACAAAATCAATATGTTGGAAATACATGTAGCAGTTACATTAATTAAATAATCTGTTGGCAACAAAATATAAACTGCTTTTTTTTAAAAACCAGAACTGACAGCATTTTCTTTTCTTAAATTCCTTTTAATCCAGTAATAATATTATATACATGCCTAACAAATTGAGAAAAATGGAGATATTTTTACATTGTGAAATTGGTAAGGGCTGTTCCATTAAAACATATGAGGTACCCGGGGAAGGCACTTTTGATTTTGGGTAACCACCCATAGAAGAGATTTACAAATTCTTATGACCACCCATATATGCAATTTTCTGCAATTTACAGCCCCCCCTAGAATTTATTTATTCATTTTCTTTTAATCATAAGATTTTATTTATCCCAAAACTCTTACATCCTCATATTGCATAAATGGATATATAAACTTGAAACTTCGTCTGCCGACATTCGCGCCATCTTTATGCAAGTTCCTCAGATGTTTTCTTTCGCTACAGCTTAATATCCGAATGTTTTTGCACAAAATACCATTAGTCATTATCGGTGTCATTCACGATGCAGAACAAAACTGAAAACAAGGGCAGCTACTTGTACTTTCGATTATCAGGTCTATTCGTCCTAAAATATACTTTGCCCCGTTCACGTTTCGTCCTGGATTCATTCGCCCTACTTTTAATATGGTTTTATTCCGTTATCAATAAGTTGATTTTTTTCAAGACATATCTTATTTAAAAATGCAGAGATGACTTCAAACTATTGTCCTTTACAATCAGTTATTTTCTGATGGAAAAATTCTTGGGTTGAACGAACCTTAGGATGAACGGATGTAGGGTGAACATACTTGGGGCGGGCGAAAGTGTATCCAGGGCAAATTGACACGGATTTCATCCATTCGGAAATGACTGTTTTACTACGATATGGAACACTAGAAATTACCAAAATTTTAATGATAAAATTACCAGCGAACCCATAGACTTATATTTAATGTTTCTGGAGAGATTACCGTACGTTAGACCAACCACCCACAGATGTTTTTTTATGTCCAACACAACATACGATAGATTTGTTTTTTTATTCTGACCAGCCTGGCATATATTTATATTAAATTGCCGTCCCCGGGTGCCTTATATGTTTTAATGAAACAGCCCTAAGTATTTGCCAGTGAAAAAATGATAAGAAAAGTATATTTTTCATTAGTTAATTTAACTACATGTAATTAAATGCATGTTGATACTCAAATTCAGTAAAACATGTAGTTTTATAAACAAGACATGTATATAATATTATTGCTGAATTAAAAGATTAAATTTAATTTATTTATGTAAGTTTTTTTCATGTCTGGTTAATCTTGCAATTTTATGCCACAGTGGACCAACAGATCCTTTTATTTTTATTTGTTAATTATTAGGGCTGTCACGGTTAGTGATTTTCGTAACCGGGTACCCGACATGCATTACCCGAACCGTAACCGGTTAACCGATATTAGGAATAGGTGATGCGAAATACAATAATACTATTCATAAATGGATTGAACAAATGTTTATAGTTTATGAATAAACTTACCATAACATTAAATCTATATGTTTACCATTCTGTTTCAGGTTTACTTCTGTATTCCGTATATGTTTGTTCGCGCGCTTTCATTTCTAAATTTCAATTTTTAAAACTAAAACCCAGTAGATCGTATTAATTTCATACTCCCCTGTATGACAGATGTTTCTGACCAGGCCTTTACAAACGCCAATTTTTAGCAAAAAACACCGATTCAAACTTAAAAAAGCCGATTGAAAAATATCCGAATCGGCTTTTAATTGTAAGACAAAATCTGATTAAAAATTCTTTAATGCCGGATTGTTAACAATTAAAAGTATTCAGAACAGTGTCACGATTCACTGAACTTCCCTATTCACAGGTAATTACCTATTACCCTACAAGTAAATTGATTTCTAGTGGCTTCATCTGTTCACATCGTTTCTACTAGAGTATACAAACACATACACGTGCCTGATCGACCCAGTTTATATAGTTAATAACCTCCCCTGAATTCTATATACAAGGGCTGACTAGATTGATAATGACAGTTTTTCGGGTTACCAACAACAAGATCACGGCATTACACGTGGTTTTTGTATCTGTTATATGTCGATCAGTGATGGGATTGTTATAAGATATTAATAAGAGGTATTTATAAACATTTATCTATATATGCGACAATGTCACACGTCGACTTATAATTTATAATTAAAACGACAGATATCCTGATGTACCAAACAGAATTCAGTTTAACTGTTTATTGACGTTTTGTTGCATTACCAACGACTGCACAGTTATGGAAAGATAAAAATACATTTGAATGTAGGTCAACAGGACCAGTCACTTACATGTTTTTATTTGTTTATTTTCATTGAAAAAACTCACTGAACTTACAGACGTGTCACTGTTGATCCTAATTTAACAAGATACATCGAATGTGCATTGATAGCAGTATATCGTCGGTTACCCGGTTAATGATTTTGTAACCGGTTACAGCATCTAACCTACCCGTATATCGGGTACCCGGGTAATCATGACAGCCCTATTAATTATGTTAATTGGAAAAATGAATGTATCTAGGTAGATTGCTCTCTGTCTTGGATCACTTGTGTTCTCGACCTTGCCAATTGTTATCCTAACTTCGATCTTACATGTACATGACCTTTTCTTAAAGAGTTATGCCCCTTTACACTGAAAACAAAAATCTGAAACTGGATGCGAAATCCAATGTGGTAAATCTGTGTGACCTTCATCTTATTCATTGCATTTCATTGGATGGTGGAATTGGTTGCATTTTTATAAATTGTTTTTTGCATTCAACTTCACAAAATTGCAAGAAAAGAATGAATTCAGATTTTAAGTTTTTGTGTTTCCTTTAATCAAAGTTTATGTTATGACCTATTTTTTTTTACTCTTATGTTTTATGATAATTGATAAGGTATTTTATTTATGAGAGTTTCCTACTTGTAAAAGTAGAAATGTCCTAGAAATTAAGTTATGGTAACATCATAATTTTATGTGTGTAAATACTGTTTATGTATATTTGAATGGAAAGTGTTTTAGGCTGAAGTTGCATAGGTAATATTACATGTACTTTTATATTTTTAGGACAAAACATATGATGTTTCAAGATTTGTGAGTATAATAAAATTCAGTTATATTTTATCTGTATAATATATATATATACTGTATATGAAGAAATATTCGCTGTGTATTAATGTTTGCTATTTTCTTGGTTGCTTATCAACCGCAAAAATAAATCCACCATGAAATTTTATATCCGTGTCAGATGCTAGTGTTAAAAATCTCAACTGGCCTCAAGTGAACTTGACCATATTACGGATTACCGAGATAATTGGCGTTAAATAAGGAAACAGATCGTGGATTTAAATACAACATTTATAAAAATTTAATTAAAATTATTAAAACATACAGTTTATATTAAAACATGCAGACAATCATAAGTAAGGACATAAAAAACTAATAAACTGTTCATTCGTTCATCCGTTGTTTAAAACAATACATGGTCTTAACCCAATTCAAAGTTAAAAAGTTACTTCCCCTAGACTATATCTATGTCAACTCACAACTGAGACAATAAAGGTTGATATACAACAAATAACAAACGCTTGAATGACTTTAAAATATTTAATACCTAAAACAGTTAAAATAGAACTTTTGTTCTACTGACAAATTATCTATGGTAACATATAAACAAATCAAAGTAAAATGAGGTCAGTTCAATTGTATAACCCCCCTATAGGCGGTATTGACTGGAGTTCGGAACTTTTCTCGTTTTTTCAGTATTAAGAGAGTGATCACCAATCGGAATTTATTTACATTTTTCTTAAGAGTAATTACGGACAGAGTCGGCATTATTAGATTAGATCATAGATATTCCAAAGATTACCGCGAACACTGAGAAAAGAAATGCTTTTAACTGAATCAGAATGGAACGAGTTGCGTCCCTAGGGACGCATATTAAAACTTTTCAGGAGTCCTACATAATTTTTTTGCGTCATATACGCAGGATTTCTGCGTCCCGTAAATCCCTGCTAGTAGAAAATGTAATCAAGTTACCTCCCTTACCTCAGTGACACTGATGTAATTAAGTTACCTCCCTTACAACTCCTACTTGACTGCAAACGTTTATACCAACAAAAATGCTCTCCATACCAAAACCGCGAAAGTTTATACCAGTGAATATTTCTGCATATATACTTTTGTACTTTAGTAACTGGCAATCCTGCATAACATGTGTTGATGTCTAATCCTCTGGTCCAAGGCAAGGGCATCTAGAGGGTGTAAGGTGTTTAAAAGGTTTAGCATTATGCTGTCTGGAAAAACAGAGATTGTAAGAATGTGTTTACTCAACATGTGATTAGACATGTGTTGATGTCTAATCCTCTGGTCCAAGGCAAGGGCATCTAGAGGGTGTAAGGTGTTTAAAAGGTTTAGCATTATGCTGTCTGGAAAAACAGAGATTGTAAGAATGTGTTTACTCAACATGTGATTAGACATGTGTTGATGTCTAATCCTCTGGTCCAAGGCAAGGGCATCTAGAGGGTGTAAGGTGTTTAAAAGGTTTAGCATTATTGTGTCTGGAAAAACAGAGATTGTAAGAATGTGTTTAATCAACATGTCTAATCCTCTGGTCCATTTAACATTTTCAGAACATATGATAGTACATATATAAATGTATATTAGTTGCAGGAATAGAATGCATGCAGTGCTTCATTCCACATTCATGGTAATTTTAGTTTAACTTAAATGTCTATAAATAGATGCATTTACTTTGGAGTTTACTTATGGCAACAAGCATTGTTTTTTGGAAGCAACACAACACATTAGTTGTTAATTATATAAACTAGCATGTGTATTTTACATTCGTGTCTGATAATGTGGTTTCTCACTTTAAATAATTTTAAATATTGTTAGTAAGATAGAGAATTTGACATAATCAAGATGTTTTTTGTAACTGTATGATAAGATAGTCACACCAATTTCAATATCACTGTTTTGTTCTGTTATTTCTGAGGACAGCTGGAAATGAGAAGTATTCAAGTAGTAGCAACTAGGATTGTTAGTCATTACTAGTTTATTATAAAATTGAAACCTCAGTTCTTTGATTGAGTATATTTCTCTGTTACATGTATCCCTTTTTGTCAAGCCTGACATCGCCATAAGGTGAGTCTTAGGTGTTACTTTTCTGGTGTCAATGGCGGCAATGACAGCATGTCAAAATGTAAAAGTTTATGTTAAAGTAATGTATTTTCTACGCGATCAAAAACTACCAGGCAAGACATTTAAATCTGTGGAATTCTTGTTTATTCTCAGAGAGCTAGAAGTGACAAATACCCGGCAGTATTAGATATGTTAAACATTGAAGATCCTGTTATAGCAAACTGTCTTATAGATCAGGTATGTTAAATAGTGAAGATCCTGTTATAGCAAACTGTCTTATAGATCAGGTATTTTAAATAGTGAAGATCCTGTTATAGCAAACTGTCTTATAGATCAGGTATGTTAAATAGTGAAGATCCTGTTATAGCAAACTGTCTTATAGATCAGGTATATTAAACATTGAAGATCCTGTTATAGCAAACTGTCTTATAGATCAGGTATGTTAAATAGTGAAGATCCTGTTATAGCAAACTGTCTTATAGATCAGGTATATTAAACATTGAAGATCCTGTTATAGCAAACTGTCTTATAGATCAGGTATGTTAAATAGTGAAGATCATGTTATAGCAAACTGTCTTATAGATCAGGTATGTTAAACATTGAAGATCCTGTTATAGCAAACTGTCTTATAGATCAGGTATGTTAAATAGTGAAGATCATGTTATAGCAAACTGTCTTATAGATCAGGTATGTTAAACATTGAAGATCCTGTTATAGCAAACTGTCTTATAGATCAGGTATGTTAAACATTGAAGATCCTGATATAGCAAACTGTCTTATAGATCAGGTATGTTAAATAGTGAAGATCCTGTTATAGCAAACTGTCTTATAGATCAGGTATGTTAAACATTGAAGATCCTGATATAGCAAACTGTCTTATAGATCAGGTATGGAAAACATCGAAGATTGTGTTATAGCAAATTGTCTCATAGATCAGATATGTTAAACATTAAGGATCATGTTATAGCAAACTGTCTTATAGATCAGGTATGTTAAATAGTGAAGATCATGTTAAAGCAAACTGTCTTATAGATCAGGTATGGTAAACATTGAAGATCCTGTTAAAGCAAACTGTCTTATAGATCAGGTATGTTAAACATTGAAGATCCTGTTATAGCAAACTGTCTTATAGATCAGGTATGGAAAACATCGAAGATTGTGTTATAGCAAATTGTCTCATAGATCAGATATGTTAAACATTAAGGATCATGTTATAGCAAACTGTCTTATACATCAGGTATGTTAAATAGTGAAGATCATGTTATAGCAAACTGTCTTATAGATCAGGTATATTAAACATTGAAGATCCTGTTATAGCAAACTGTCTTATAGATCAGGTATATTAAACATTGAAGATCCTGTTATAGCAAACTGTCTTATAGATCAGGTATGTTAAACATTGAAGATCCTGATATAGCAAATTATCTCATAGATCAGATATGTTAAACATTAAGGATCATGTTATAGCAAACTGTCTTATAGATCAGGTATGTTAAACATTGAAGATCATGTTATAGCAAACTGTCTTATAGATCAGGTATGGTAAACATTGAAGATTGTGTTATAGCAAATTGTCTTTTAGATCAGGTATGTTAAACATTGAAGATCCTGTTATAGCAAACTGTCTTATAGATCAGGTATGGAAAACATCGAAGATTGTGTTATAGCAAATTGTCTCATAGATCAGATATGTTAAACATTAAGGATCATGTTATAGCAAACTGTCTTATACATCAGGTATGTTAAATAGTGAAGATCATGTTATAGCAAACTGTCTTATAGATCAGGTATATTAAACATTGAAGATCCTGTTATAGCAAACTGTCTTATAGATCAGGTATATTAAACATTGAAGATCCTGTTATAGCAAACTGTCTTATAGATCAGGTATATTAAACATTGAAGATCCTGTTATAGCAAACTGTCTTATAGATCAGGTATGTTAAACATTGAAGATCCTGATATAGCAAACTGTCTTATAGATCAGGTATATTAAACATTGAAGATCCTGTTATAGCAAACTGTCTTATAGATCAGGTATATTAAACATTGAAGATCCTGTTATAGCAAACTGTCTTATAGATCAGGTATGTTAAACATTGAAGATCCTGATATAGCAAATTATCTCATAGATCAGATATGTTAAACATTAAGGATCATGTTATAGCAAACTGTCTTATAGATCAGGTATGTTAAACATTGAAGATCATGTTATAGCAAACTGTCTTATAGATCAGGTATGGTAAACATTGAAGATTGTGTTATAGCAAATTGTCTTTTAGATCAGGTATGTTAAACATTGAAGATCCTGTTATAGCAAACTGTCTTATAGATCAGGTATGGTAAACATTGAAGATTGTGTTATAAAAAATTGTCTTTTAGATCAGGTATGTTAAACATTGAAGATCCTGTTATAGCAAACTGTCTTATAGATCAGGTATGGTAAACATTGAAGATTGTGTTATAGCAAACTGTCTTTTAGATCAGGTATGTTTAACATTGAAGATCCTGTTATAGCAAACTGTCTTATAGATCAGGTATGGTAAACATTGAAGATTGTGTTATAAAAAATTGTCTTTTAGATCAGGTATGTTAAACATTGAAGATCCTGTTATAGCAAACTGTCTTATAGATCAGGTATGGTAAACATTGAAGATTGTGTTATAGCAAACTGTCTTATAGATCAGGTATGGTAAACATTGAAGATTGTGTTATAGAAAATTGTCCATAGATCAGGTATGTTAAACATTGAAGATCCTGTTATAGCAAACTGTCTTATAGATCAGGTATGGTAAACATTGAAGATTGTGTTATAGAAAATTGTCCATAGATCAGGTATGTTAAACATTGAAGATCCTGTTATAGCAAACTGTCTTATAGATCAGGTATGGTAAACATTGAAGATCCTGTTATAGAAAATTGTCCATAGATCAGGTATGTTAAACATTGAAGATCCTGTTATAGCAAACTGTCTTATAGATCAGGTATGGTAAACATTGAAGATCCTGTTATAGCAAACTGTCTTATAGATCAGGTATGGTAAACATTGAAGATTGTGTTATAGAAAATTGTCCATAGATCAGGTATGTTAAACATTGAAGATCCTGTTATAGCAAACTGTCTTATAGATCAGGTATGGTAAACATTGAAGATTGTGTTATAGCAAATTGTCTTTTAGATCAGGTATGTTAAACATTGAAGATCCTGTTATAGCAAACTGTCTTATAGATCAGGTATATTAAACATTGAAGATTGTGTTATAGCAAACTGTCTTTTAGATCAGGTATGTTAAACATTGAAGATCCTCTTATAGCAAACTGTCTTATAGATCAGGTATGGTAAACATTGAAGATTGTGTTATAAAAAATTGTCTTTTAGATCAGGTATGTTAAACATTGAAGATCCTGTTATAGCAAACTGTCTTATAGATCAGGTATGGTAAACATTGAAGATTGTGTTATAGCAAACTGTCTTATAGATCAGGTATGGTAAACATTGAAGATTGTGTTATAGAAAATTGTCCATAGATCAGGTATGTTAAACATTGAAGATCCTGTTATAGCAAACTGTCTTATAGATCAGGTATGGTAAACATTGAAGATTGTGTTATAGAAAATTGTCCATAGATCAGGTATGTTAAACATTGAAGATCCTGTTATAGCAAACTGTCTTATAGATCAGGTATGGTAAACATTGAAGATCCTGTTATAGAAAATTGTCCATAGATCAGGTATGTTAAACATTGAAGATCCTGTTATAGCAAACTGTCTTATAGATCAGGTATGGTAAACATTGAAGATTGTGTTATAGCAAACTGTCTTATAGATCAGGTATGGTAAACATTGAAGATCCTGTTATAGCAAACTGTCTTATAGATCAGGTATGGTAAACATTGAAGATTGTGTTATAGAAAATTGTCCATAGATCAGGTATGTTAAACATTGAAGATCCTGTTATAGCAAACTGTCTTATAGATCAGGTATGGTAAACATTGAAGATCCTGTTATAGAAAATTGTCCATAGATCAGGTATGTTAAACATTGGAGATCCTGTTATAGCAAACTGTCTTATAGATCAGGTATGGTAAACATTGAAGATTGTGTTATAGAAAATTGTCCATAGATCAGGTATGTTAAACATTGAAGATCCTGTTATAGCAAACTGTCTTATAGATCAGGTATGGTAAACATTGAAGATTGTGTTATAGAAAATTGTCCATAGATCAGGTATGTTAAACATTGAAGATCCTGTTATAGCAAACTGTCTTATAGATCAGGTATGTTAAACATTGAAGATCCTGTTATAGCAAACTGTCTTATAGATCAGGTATGGTAAACATTGAAGATTGTGTTATAGAAAATTGTCCATAGATCAGGTATGTTAAACATTGAAGATCCTGTTATAGCAAACTGTCTTATAGATCAGGTATGTTAAATAGTGAAGATCCTGTTATAGCAAACTGTCTTATAGATCAGGTATGTTAAACATTGAAGATCCTGTTATAGCAAAGTGTCTTATAGATCAGGTATGTTAAACATTGAAGATTGTGTTATAGCAAACTGTCTTATAGATCAGGTATGTTAAACATTGAAGATCCTGTTATAGCAAACTGTCTTATAGATCAGGTATGTTAAACATTGAAGATTGTGTTATAGCAAATTGTCTTTTAGATCAGGTATGTTAAACATTGAAGATCCTGTTATAGCAAACTGTCTTATAGATCAGGTATGTTAAATAGTGAAGATCCTGTTATAGCAAACTGTCTTATAGATCAGGTATGTTAAACATTGAAGATCCTGTTATAGCAAACTGTCTTATAGATCAGGTATGTTAAACATTGAAGATCCTGTTATAGCAAACTGTCTTATAGATCAGGTATGTTAAACATTGAAGATCCTGTTATAGCAAACTGTCTTATAGATCAGGTATGGTAAACATTGAAGATTGTGTTATAGAAAATTGTCCATAGATCAGGTATGTTAAACATTGAAGATCCTGTTATAGCAAACTGTCTTATAGATCAGGTATGTTAAATAGTGAAGATCCTGTTATAGCAAACTGTCTTATAGATCAGGTATGTTAAACATTGAAGATCCTGTTATAGCAAACTGTCTTATAGATCAGGTATGTTAAACATTGAAGATCCTGTTATAGCAAACTGTCTTATAGATCAGGTATGTTAAACATTGAAGATCCTGTTATAGCTAGCTGTCTTATTGATCAGGTATGACATTTTCTGCATACTTTTATTTACTTCATCTTCAAAGAATGTGGGGGGAATAATGAATTAAGTTCTTTCCATCTGTGTGCATGACCCACCTTTTTTGGTACATTTGGATTATTGGCAGACAAATGTTTGTCTTCTATCTGTTATACCTTTGTTTTTATTTTAATGAAGCTTGGAATACTGATATTCAAGAAATTCTTTATGTTTGTGTATGTTACATATATGTAACAGTGGAAAGTAAGGCAATAAGAAGTCAATACTATTTAATCCATATTTTATTCACATCTACAATAGTTTTATATGTTTCATTATTACATCAAACTGGTACATTAAATTGATCCATTGTACATCTTTTTACTAAATTGGTCAATTGAAACCTATTAAATTGACAGTTTTACTATGACATTAAATAGAAAAGCAAAATTACTTATTAGTATTTTAGCCAACTTCATACAAAATACACAATATTTAATTATTATTCAATATTCATAAAATATTATGTAACACATTATCCTGACACATCATTTCATACTACATGTATATAATTGAAAATATCAATTGCTATACGATACTTGATTGTATACTTTATGAATCAATAAATACTCGATAATGCTAAAATAACTTTATGTAATTACTTTGTCTTAAAAACTATCATAGATCAATGTAAATTAAGTCAATATTATAAAATACCAAAAAATAAGAATGGTTTATCATATTTTAAGGTCAGTTGTACACCTTGCTGTTTGCACACTTCGTAATACGATCAAGTTTACACAGGAAGTGATATATTCGATGTAAAGCGACCTATGATTGGCTGATACTACGATAACAAAAATATTATTTTTAAACAGCAGAAATACATGTATTTGTCTTTACACAATGTACTTTATGTTAAATAAGATATTAAACTTTAAACATCATGATAATCAAAAACCTTTGCATACTTTAGATTTTTAGTTTTTTCCAATGGGAATGAGGCAAACAAAGATTTGTCTAATTGAGCATAATAAAGATTTAGGTATATGGATATTAACTACAAGAAAACTTTAATTTTAGAACTTAAAAATGCATATGTATATACAAAAGGATAAAACACAAATAAACAATATTGCATGAAAAATCAATGAATGAAATATTTTCCATGTTACATTTATCATGTATCACATTGTTGTCGGTACTATTAGTAAGTCACATGTTTCTCTGAGTTAATTAAAAATCTCTGTTCAACAAATAAATTTAAGATGTGCAGATTTCTTCAAAATATTTTAGATGAATTAGATTAGATAGTTCTTCCAAGCGTATATCCTTGTATATACCAGAAAAGTTAACATGTACATTGTCTGTAGTTTTTAATTTTGTTGATTTTCAGAGATCTGTAGAGAGTATTTTATTAATAGCTGATGGTAGAGAAGCCAGAGAAGTTATGGATCCAGAATTAAAACCAGGACCTCCTCCAAATTGTAGAGAGGTTAGAAATTTATCATTTGAGTTTATTTCCAGGTTGATCCACTGGTAAATTGTAGGCTTATTTGAACGCTAATTTAATGTTGCACAGTAACTTCCACTTCTTCTGCTTGTCTGTTAAATGTATTTTCAGATCTTTATAACTACAATAAAGGAAATAAAGGAGAGTTAAATCGTACCTTTTTTTTTTTTTTTTTTTTTTTTTGACTGAGGTTCATTTTGTCTATTTTTGGACTGATATAGAATTAAAACTTTGAATTTTTCTTATTTATGGGGATGTAGTAATAGCATCCCATTACAAATAATCTTCATTCTTGTAAGATTTTACTTAGATAAAAAAGAGTCCAAAATTAGGCTAATGTTAAAAGGGACCACATTCTGTTGTTAATGGTTACAGTAAACATCATTACATACATATATATGTCATGTTTTGTATACATTTTTATGTATTGTAGGCCTTTACATTAACTGGGGATCAAGTTTACTGCTTTCCATCACTACGTTATTACTCAAATAACCAGGACAGAGCCAGATTCTTAACTGTTAATGTAGAGGAGGACATCGCTAAATTAGAGGACACACTGAGATCCTTACAGCATGAGTTAGAACATCTTTGTCAACAGAAATCTACCATCCAGGCAGAGATTCATAAAAACAAAATAGAGGAAAAAAGAACAGAGACAAGGTTGATGAAAATAGGACAGGAACTCTCAAAACTAACTTGTGTGAGTATTCAAACTCTGTGACAGAAACTCTACTTGTGAAAGCATTCAAACCCCGAAGAAAGGAACTATCAAAAACTTACTTATGTAAATATTCAAACTCTGACAGAAACTCTCAAAATAAACTTGTGAGAGCATTCAATCCCCTAGGACTTAGTTGTGTAAATATTCAATTTTGCCAGAAACTGAAATACATGTTGATGTAAAAAAATGAAAATTTGCAACTAAAAACAAGTACTTGGCAACAGCTGACAAATGGACATCATAATTATGATTCATTGATGATGTCATTGTTATACAGAGTTGATTCACAGAATATTCATTACAGAAGATAATTTACAAAGTACGGTAATTGGAAAATGATGCAATCTTGAAATTCTAATTTTCTTGCTGCGACTTATCTATGTGACATTAAGAAAATGCTGGATCAGAAGTCCCAAAGTGGGGGGTACAACTTATCTACTGGGGCGACCTATACACAAGAATATATGGTAATTAATATTCCAATATACAAAATGCTGTTATATGGCAAACTCATAATAATATTTACTGTACTTTTTCTAACGATACTTATCTGTTGTTTTAATGTAATATAACAATTCATTCTTGTTTCTAGGACTTGAATGACCTCAAATTAATAGAAGATCCCAAACCAGTTGATGTTACAACATTGGTGAGTATGATATTGTAGTGTAAATAGTAAAAAATGATGTTAGATGATTTTTATAAGAAAAATATTCAAGTTTTTTTTTTTGTATACTATGAACTCATATCATCAAATGACTGTCAATGAATTACATGTAGAAATTCAATTTTTAAAGAAAATTTAATTTTTTGCATCTTGTTAATCTTGGTAAAATGCAAAAACAAAACAGATGCAAAAATCTTCCTGATTTACACTATTATACAAACTAAAAACAAAAGTATTGTTTAGAAATAAATTAGTATCAGTCTTTGTTGCACTTGAGCAAACTTACCATACAAAGACATTCTTAGCTTACTTTTAGTCAGTAAACTTACATGAAATGGCTTTTTCTTATGCATACTCCGGTCAATAAACTCTATATAGCTTTTCTTATTTGCATTTATTTAAATGTTGTCATAGAACAACTGACTAGATGAACTTTTAATTACCGGTAGTGTGCAAATCTAATTAATTGTGTGTTGAATGTTGGATGTTGGATGCATGCAAGGAAAATGGGGTTTTTACTTTGAGAAGTCAAAATCTACAGTTTTAAATCATGAATTTTAAAACTTCACAGAATGATTTTTTCTAATATGTAAAAAATGTTCACTTTATGTAATAATTTTAGGATTTTTCCCATTTTCTGCACTTTGGAACTGTATTTTTTTAGCAATAATTTAAAAAGAAGAATTCTTTTTTTAAAACTAAGTCCCACAGATTTCATCTAAGAACCATGAAACTTCAGAGAATGTTTCTAAATCATCAGTTATGTAGACTTCACTTTGTGGAATTTTTAAAGAATTTTTCCATTTTAAACTTTTAAAACTAAGATGTTTTTAGCAATTTTCTAGACAGAGTGACCCTCCTACACTATTTAATCAAGTTCCTTGAAACTTTAAAAATGTTTTTTGTGCATGTATGTATTGTATTGTATTGTATTGTTGTATTGTATTGTATGTATGTATGTATGTACATGTATGTATGTATGTATGCACTTAAAATTTTTTTTAAGGAAAATTTTTCATATATTACAGATTTTTTAACTTAATTGTTGTTCATTGCTCTTAATGTGAATTATTTACTTTTCCTAGCACTTTACAGCAATTCAGCAAAAAAAAAAAAAAAAAAAAAAAAAAAGTAGTTATTTAACAACTTGTTTAAATAATGATTTCACTAAGCTCAATTATACTAACTCAATTTTTCTTTTTTTCAGGAAGAAGAGGTAGAGAATCTTTCTGACCAGATTCAAACCCATGAACAACAACGTGGGGTTAAACTAACCACTTATCAACAATCTCAGGATGAGCTGAGTGAAGTTGATAGAGCTTTCAAGGAAATAGAACAGCAGATGAGATTAAAAGCAGAAGTAGGAGATCCACTCAAGGTATAGTAAAAGCTTATTACTAGAGTAGTTTTTCCTGTGTCTCATTTGCTAAAGACACCTTTGTACTGTTGGAAAAAGAGTAGAGAACACTTGTGGCTGCTAAAAGACATTTACAACAAACAACACTGAAACAGACTGACATATATTTCAATGTTTGTATGTATATATTATATAGGGAAAGAACAATTATAAGTTTTTTAACTTACGTCTGATCCCATTGCATTTTATTAAACAATTGACAATAAAATATGTTAAAACTAAACAGAATGAGGAAGATATAATAAAGACTTTATTGTTCTGTCTACTGTCTGCCTAAGTCTACTATGTTTTAGCTTGTCTGTTGAAGTACAGAAAAGGTTATGTCCTTCCCCAGTCAAATAAGTTTTTTGGCTGACTAGATGTGCAAGGAAGCTAATTTGATCTGCAGACAACTTTTACTAAAGTCTTTGGTTAGAGCATTTTGTGTTTACAACTGTTATTTTTAGGACGAGTTGGGACATGCAGATGTAGAAATAGCACAAGCCAAATCTCACAAAAAACATTATGAACAAAAACTAAAGGAACAAGAAAAGAAATACAGGAACTCAAAAAAAATGTGGAACAATATCAAAAAGAAATAGAGGTATGTTTAAAATAAAATCATATTAATTAATGTACTCTGATAAAATTGATAACTTAATCAACACCACACTTTTTATCAGAAGCTGTTTATTCATTTATCACATTAGTTAACTAAAGAAACTACATGTATTACCAGTTGGTTATTCAATGTAATTTTGGCCGGTCTTTAGTCAAAAGGTTTCCAAGCATGTTATGTGAGTGTTATATGAGATCTGCTTCACACACCATACCATTGTGGTATAAATGTTTATGAATAAAAAATGTTTTCTGAATGCAGTCAAACAGGTCCCCCAATCAGGTTTCAACAGAATTGAGAAATATGAAGTTTACAGTTTATCAGAACTATATGCAATATTAAAAAAATGTCAAACTTAAATGAGAAAACTTAAGGTACGTCTGATAATTGTATTAGTGTATGTAACATCAGTTTAAATCACTAGATATGACAAGTTGTTGTTTGAGTTATTATACATGTACATTTGTATATTGAATTTCAGAGTGATGTAGAAAAAGCAAAACAAATCTGTCCAGTTAGAGTGAATACTAGACGAACTGTGCAGAATCTTGAGAGTGAGATTAATCAGATTAACAAACAAATAAAGACAGAAGAAAAAAGGTAGGAGTTGAATTTTGTCCCGACATTAACAGTGTACAGAAAACTTTTATGATGATATTTGTGTCAGTGTTGTAAACATACAAATGTGAAAATTTTAGACATGAAAATTTCAGCAATTTCTAACCATATGAATAAGAACAAGGTTGAAAGATTTTGACCGTGGGTTTTTTCAAATTTAAAAATAAAAATAAATTGTAAGTACACATAGTTTTGCTTTGGGTCTATCAAGAAGCATAAGGAGAGAAATAAAGTTGTAGATCATGATATGTATAAATCTTAAGGTCACATGTATATTGTAATATGAACTGTATAAAAAGTTTCAGGCTTCAAACATGCACTAAGACATGGGACCTCAGATATTTACATTTAAAGAAATAAGCTTTTTGCAGCTTTAGTTACAATGTATTGCAAGAAATGAAATAATCATCTCTAAAAATTTCAGTTGTAACCAGGGTTGAACTGATATAAACCCCTACAAATGTTTTTGAAAGCCAGTGGCAAAATGCTAGACTCTGTCCGCTTATAAAGTCTTAGAGGGATTATCTCTAAACAATGTCTCTGGTACCGGTAATCTGCCTGTAATCATTTTGGCAATTTTAATTGCTTTATTAATTATCCGCATGAGAGATTACATTAATCACATCATTGCCGTTACTCATTAAATATCCTTTCATTTAAATTACTTTGTTGTCTGTGATTTCCCGGCTTCAGCATGTGTCATTATCTAATAATCTCAATAAATAGCCAACTGTCAGTTTTTATCAATAATTAAAAAATTATATCAAATTTTTGTGTTTTGCTGAACTTGTGTTTAATTCCTCAGGTTTGCAAAAATTAAAAGAGTAAAAATGTACAGTATACACCCAATTTATGCACCAAATTCACGAAATTCACACACACACACACACACACACACACACATGTGCCCGCATCCTAGTTAATTGTAATGATTTTCCAAGATAAATATTTTTTGTTGGTCACCATCTTATTCTTTTATAAATGTTGTATATATATTTTATTGCAGTAGAGGAAATCCAGAAGAAATTACAAGAACATATAATGAGAAAAAGGATTCCTACAGAAAGATACGCAAAGAAGCATCACAGTGTAAAGCTTTTATAAAAGTAGGATTTTTTTCATAAATTCTGCACAGTTCAGATTTGTTTTTATGATTTTATGTAAAAACTGTTATTAAAGGATAGACATAGCTTTTATTAGCAAGAGTCTTGAGTTGAACTACTAGGGTATACTAGAATACTCAATCAAACTTGAATTAATGATAACATGAAATGATACATTTGACTGAAATATAGGTATATACATGTACATGTATGTATTACCTCCTCATTGTCAAGCATACATGTAAATGATTTTTCGTAAGCTTCCTTTATTAATGTTTTTCACTAAGTTACCTGAAAATTACAACTTCTTGTTTACCTGCAATTTTCATTCAGTAGCAAAAACTTGAGTTATTGCATATTTCAATGAATCCATTTCATTTTATGGACTTTTTTAAACTGAGCTATGTGGCTGATGGTATGGCAAAGGTTTCTGCCTCTTTAAAATAACATTTTACTCTAATTTGAAACTGCTGTTCAAATGGAATTAAATTTGGAATTTGAAAAATTATTTTCAGTATGGCACCGAAATCCAAAGTGTTTGATGTCACTATAAGAAGATAAATAGCTATATATTCATCCCTAATTTATTTATTTACTGATTTAGTTTAAATCTAATATATACAGAAAGATTATGTATAGCCAATTTATCATGTAAATTGTTTTTTTGTAACATAATCTGTAAGCCATAAGGTCTTATATTTTCACCAAGTCTTTCATAATTTTCTCTTTTAGAACAAATTTGCCAAATTAAATGATATTATAAATTTGTTAAACACCTTTGAATGAATTGTATTTAATATTTGGTATGGCATAGTAGTCTGAAATTAAAATTAAAATTAAATATCAGAAAAGCAAATCAGGCTTTTGTCGGTGTATCTTCTAATTTTTGTTTTTGCTAGTTGTACTGAAATTTTACAGTAATCTTTTTGTTAATGTGGAATCCCCAACTTTTTTTTTTTTTGGTTAACTTGGAATCCTCAACCTTTTTATAATTTTTTTTTGTGACAAAATGAGGGTGGTCACGTGCCAGGGATATATACCTGTTTGTTTACTTTCATGGACAGTTCTAGTTTAATTTTGTAATTATTGTTTGCCTTTTTTCAGGATTTAGAAAAACTAATAATACAACGCCAGCAGCGATACTCTGAATTCCGCCGTTACATTGCAAGAAGAGCCAGATGTTACTTTATGCTTCATTTAAGTCAGAGAAATTACAGTGGTCAAATGACTTTTAATCATAATAAAGAAATGTTAGAATTGACGGCAAGTTGAAGTTAATGTATAAATTAATGATAGGGGGAAAAAAAGTGTAGAAAAATGAGTTTAGTTGAACATGCCTAATAATTATCAATAAAAACCTTTTTCATCTTTGATTTGAATGGAGATGTTCATCTAGTCAGTCAAAAGAAATCATCTATATGGCACAAATTGGCTGTCAACATGTGGCAAGAGTCCCTCCACTTACCTGTAGCACTCCAATCTTGTATTATAAAGGATAAAATAAAATAAAGCGGGTGTTATTGTTTTCCAATCACCACCTTATAATAAACTGATGACAAGACAAAAATTACTTAAGAAGAATCATCAATAAATGTGATTTGGAGTGTAGGTTGTGTGTAAACTAAATAATCACAGTCTGTGTAGTTTGCATTATTTCTATGCTTATATTCAAAAGTATTCATTGTAGTAAAAAGTATAAATGTTTTTGTTATTAGTTTTTGCAAAATTTGAAAAATCTTAAACAGTATTGGGTAATAAATTAGTCTTGTGGAATCCCTTTGCTTGAATACAAGTTTAAGGATCTACAGATTTGAGAAGATCATTACCTGGTTTAGAATGTCATTTCAGTGTTTTTGTGGAATCATTCAAAATGATTCTATGGACGAAATTATTTTTTCTGTTAAATTATTTCATAAATATAACCGCATACATGCTTTAAAACTTCTATTGTTTCTGGCTGTTTAATGTTTTATATGCAAAAATAAATAAATAATATTTTTTTATGGAGTTCACCAGTCAGTCATTTAGTACCTCATAACCCTTCTGCGGAAACGACTACTGATTTTGGAAATCATTTACCTTACACATTCTAGAATAATATTTGCAGGAAAATGTCAAACTCTAGCTTTTATATATATATATATGTAAGTTCAATTTGATATCCAATGGAAATAATTGTTCCTCAAATATTTTGAGTTATCACATGATATGATTATGGACCTGATTTGGAATCTATTGGATGGACTGTTTAAACAAAATTAAATATGTAAAAAATATTACACTCTGAGATATATTCTCCTTGTTACATGTACATACATATACATTGTAGTACATAATTTTACAGGTACAACCTACGACAACTAATGGTGAAGGAGCTAAAGATATGAAGTCATTATCAGGAGGAGAACGTTCATTTTCTACTGTTTGTTTTATTCTATCATTATGGGATTCAATGGAATCACCATTTAGATGCCTTGATGAATTTGATGTATTTATGGTAAGGTTAAAATCATGTTTAAAGGCATTTTTTTAAATAAAAAAATTAATATATTGACTGCTTTTTGAAATGAATGATTTAAATTTAAACCTGAAAGAAATTATACTGGCTAAATCGCTTACTGAATGATCTATTTATACATGCAAGTTTTTCCTTAGGTATTCACACGATTCAGTATTTATTTTTATGTGATTGACAAATTTCGTAATAATGGATACAAAATTAGTATTGATTGTCAGGATAATTAATCTTAAAGGTTAGTAGGGTTGCTTGTCATTGCCGCTTACTTTTTTCTATTTACCTTGTGCCAAAGAAATCAAATACTGGTATACAAATGTGATACAGATTTCTCATTGAAAATCATTAGCTTGAGTTGGGTTCACATGTAATGTTGAGGGATACTGTTATCTGTTTGTGGGCACTTTTGACTACACTGTCATCAATGTCTCTGTAAGAAAGAGAGATTTAACAAGGATTAAGTCAAAAAGTGAGATAACATACTGCCAGTATGACATAATGAAATATGAGTTAAAAATGAGACATATGAGTTAAAAATGAGAGAACATATTGCCAGTATGACATAATGACATATGAGTTAAAGATGAGAGAACATATTGCCAGTATGACATAATGACATATGAGTTAAAAATGAGAGAACATACTGCCAATATGACATAATGACATATGAGTTAAAAATGAGAGAACATATTGTCAGTATGACATAATGACATATGAGTTAAAATGAGAGAACATATTGCCAGTATGACATAATGACATATGAGTTAAAAATGAGAGAACATATTGCCAGTATGACATAATGACATATGAATACTATGTGTTTTTCTATAGGACATGGTAAACAGAAGAATTTCTATGGATATGATGATGTTGATGGCTAAACAACAGACACATAAACAGTTTATATTCTTAACTCCTTTAAGTATGAGGTAAGATTTATTATTATTAACTTATACATGTATTGAGATTTAAGTTTATATCAATATAATAATGCTTATTTATACTTTTTCTCCCACATTTAAATACCACCATTTTCATTTAATTGTAGAATGTACTTTATTATCTCCCTTTTATTAAATGTAATGTCAGTGATGTATAATAGGTAGTGTAAAATTATATGACATAGGGCTTTTCAAATCTCCATCTGTAGTAATCTTGATTAATTAGAAAACTCTAAGTGTCTCACTTTTTGTAAGATATTTGTTTTAATACCACAACTTCAGCTACTCTTTACACACCATGACATTATATTACACATATCCTTTAACATACATACATTTACTCTGTGTCATGTAATTTTTTTGTTTTATTTTTTTATCATTGGTTCTATAATATGATTATATAACATGTTCTGTGTCAAATTAAAACAAAAAAACATATTAAGATGCCACCACTTGCTTGTTAAAGGTTAAATAGTAGAATTATATATAGATATATATATTGTTTATGACAATTATCAATGAAATTTGACGATGTTATTTACCAAAATGAATGCCTTTCTAATGTTTTATTTCAGCAATAATATGCTTGATAGATTAGTCATAAGTTTATCAGCTGAATTTTAATAGTTTAGTCCATCACAGTTGTTTTTGACAGCAGATTTGCATCATGTTTTCCTTTAGAGCAGTAACGTTGAAAAATTAGAAATATATAAAGGAGATCATTTAAAGATGTTTGACAAAATATACCTTTTTGTTATTACAGTAAACTTGGAATTCAGATACCAAACTTAAATATATTCCGTATGCCAGATCCTGATAGAGGTCAGGGAGTACTTCCCTTTGAACCTGTGAATGCCAGTCGGGAAGAAGAGGAAGAATAGATCAGAACAAAGTATAAAGGGGAGAATGTGTCATATTGACAGTAAAATTGTGAACAGTATCAACTGAAACTGGCTTATTGTAATTCTGAGGATCATGTTGTGAATGCGGAAAGTTTATTCTTTCAAAACTTGGGTATTAATACTTTCAAAGAAAGATAAGATGGTTTATTTATTCAAGAATCAAAGTATTGAAACTTTTAAAGGGAATACAGTTGATTTATTCATTCAAAACTGGAGGTATAGATACTTTTGAGGGGAAACAGTATGTTTATTCTTCAAAAATTTGAGGTATAGACACCTATGAGGAAATACAGTCACTTTATTCATTGAAAAATTGTAACTTATATAGTGCTACAGAAACAAATAAAAAGAAATCCATTGTATATGGTATTATTCCACTGGATTATTATTTTTGATCAATAAATTAGAGTGAATTGTGACTGAATGTATTGTTACTTCTGTGATCAGAAAAAATACATCTTATTGAAGCATGCGTTACAGCAAATATTGTGAGAGTTTATTTTTATGTAGATACTGTGTATACAATGTATATTTCTAATACATTTATGTACTGATGTATATACAAAAGAAACTTCAATTGAGGAAATGCAATAAACTTTTTTTTCTTTTAAAAAGACAGTTGTAATATTGTACAATGTTCAATAAATATTTTATTTGAGTCTCATTTTATATACATCTAAGACATTGTTGACAATAGTATAAAATCTACATACATGTATGTCACTCTTTATTAAGACTGTTATATAACTTCAAATACTGATATCAAATTTGATTAAAACTTATTCAGTATATGTCAATGAATATTTAAATCTATCATGCTTTTTCATGTTTATAATGAACTATACAATAGAATTTTATAATGTTCTCAAACAATTACCTTGAACAAATGGACCTACTTTGGAGATTTATAAGGCTCAGGGGATATCTTAATTTAAACTTGTTTGGCTTATTGTAGGATAAGAATATTGAAAGTTATCAACACGGGTAATTGGATGACTTAAATTGGTTAGTACCAATTTTTGCTGTAATTATTATAACCACATGTACTTTAACAGACAAAATTATTTGATTCTCCATTCTAGATTTTGTCCATTTTTCCTTCTTTTTATTTCAGTTTCATTGCAAAGGTTTTAAAACTTGTCATTAGATATGATGAAAAAATTGAAATGATGAAAAAAATGAAATTAAGCCAATTTTCTTTAAATAGATAATTTATTGAAAGGTCAACTGCTGCAAATGACATTTAAATACTAGTATTCCATGTAATATAACATATTTTACATATCACCATAGTTTCAGATGGTGTCAACTGAACCATATGTGTTCTGACTTATCCAGTCTTGAGATTTCATGAAAATTTAATCCATCTTTTGATGAATGAAAGGATGGATGGATGGATGTCTGATGTATATTTTGTTGACTATACAAGTGATATTCTTATTGAACTGGAAATTCTAGTCAATATAAATCTTTATACATGTATTCTCATTCATGAAGCATTATTATACTTCTATCATTAGCAATTTGAAAGTTTTTAAGTGCCACACATGTAGAGTATTTAATTTTTTTAATGCAAGAATTATATTGAAAGGGAAAGAGTAAATTAAACTTGGTGTATACTTAATGAAGTTGTTACACTTTGTATGTATTTAAACTTTCCCATTTTTAAGTTGTATGTATATTATTGATAGGAATACTTAAAGGAATTTTTTTTTTTTTTTTTTTAAATCAGAATGATGAAGAAAAATATTGGTAGGAAATAATTTGATTAAATAACATTCTTTTAAAGTATATATATTTGTTTTATTCTTTTACAGTAAATTCTGTTACAGATATTGTTTGAGTTTTGAATTGAAAGTTATGAATTCATATCAGAAAGTCAGTGTTTTCACTAGTGAATACTAAAGATTTTCAATGATCACCTTTCTGCTAATTGAACAGCAAGATCCCATGTACTTTTGAAGTTCCCTAGGTTTCAAAAGTTGAACGACCGTGCTATTTAAAGTTTTACTATTTATATAGTTTATTTTCAAAATGACAGGGAACGATCAAGCTAAACTGATTATCATGAACAAAAACATTCAATGTCACCCATTTTAATTAGCAGTTTGATGTGGAATAAGTCCATTGTCAATTGATAAGTTATTAATAGGCAAAGAAAAGAAGAGCACAAGAAATGATACAAACAGGTTAACACACTGAGACCATTGGTTTTAAACTTTCTGATTTTGAACAGACATATAAATAGTACCATAAGTGCTTACAAACATCTGAAAAACTAAGAGATTAAAACCAGGACTTGATTACAAAGACAAAATGGTATCCATATGTATGGTTTATGTACTTTTGTAGATTCCTTACTTGCCCACTTATTTACAGGTCAAACGTTGACTGGTAGATACGCTCATTGATTTAGAGAAAGCCTTGTTTTACCAAACATTGAACCAAAAACCCCTACCAATAAGGAGGGGTGCGAGTAGAGCTAACTTGCACCATAATTTTATCTCTGTTTGTGGTATAATGCAAGAAATATAACATAAGCTGGGATAGAATCACTTGACTTTCCTTAACGGCTTCTTTTACTTAAGTAAGCACATGTTCAGTTTATAACAAGCTAAGATGACAATAAAATCCCATTCAGCCAATAAATTTTAAAGCAGCCAGAGGGCGCAAGGACAGAAACGTGCCAAGGGCGTAAGAATGATAAAGGAGTAAAAAGCCAATACAGGTGAAACTGGTGTCCAAGATGCACAGAATCCATCTTACAAAAAGTCTTGGACGGCGGCTATAAGTTTTTGTGATGTTTAGTTCCTGTGATATGATATGTGTAATGTTGTTCTTAACTTGCTTTTATGCTGCAAATAGCTTATTTAGATCTTTAGCCTGAACTATACTGTATCATTAACTAACCGAAAAAGGCGACAAACAACGAATTTGTTGCTTCCAAGTCTGCCATTATAAGCACACGTGCATTTTGATTTGAGTAACAAGTAACAATTAAAACATAAAGAGAAGAGAAAAGAAAAAAAAAAAAAAAAAAAAAAAAAACCTTGCAGGCTTTAAATTTCAAGTACATGTACATAAATCTTATAAGTCGCTTTTACAATGTGATTTATTCACGACTTACTTGTCATTTGACTCAATAGAATCGTTACATTTATAATACGTGAGGAATAATATCGGTGAACAGAACTTAAAGATAAAAAATTCTTTGTGTTATTAATGACACTTTAATTATCTTCATAAATTAAACGTAAAAAATGTAAAAGAAGAAAAAGAAAAGAAATAGTTTTACAGTTTTTGAAACGTTACCGTATACTTGCTATATCATAAAAGCTACCAGTGTCAAGCTACAAGACTCAAGATTATAAGATTATTTAAATCCCCTAGCCAGTATTTAAGTTACAGGTTAAGTCTATATAGGTTCACCAGGCCAGTGTCAAGCTGCGATATTAGTATGTTGTGATCTATACACTTACCAGAACAGTGTCGCACGACGGTCTAATTCTGCAGTATTAAGGTTTACCAGGCCAGTGTCAAGCTGCGATATTAGTATGTTGTGATCTATACACTTACCAGAACAGTGTCGCACGACGGTCTAATTCTGCAGTATTAAGGTTTACCAGGCCAGTGTCGAGCTGCGATATTAGTAGGTTGTGATCTATACACTTACCAGAACAGTGTCGCACGACGGTTTAATTCTGCAGTATTAAGGTTCACCAGATCAGCGTCGAGCTGCGATTTTTGTAGGTTGTGATATATAAACTTACCAAACCAGTGTCACACTACGGTTTTAATTCTGCAGTCTTAAGGTTCACTAGGTTAGTGTGGTGCTTCGATTTTTGTAGATTGTGATCTATAAATTTACCAGACCAGTGCCGCGCTACGGTTTTAATTCTGTAGTCTTGAGGTTTAACAGGTTAGTATGGTGCTGCGATATTAGTAGGTTGTGATCTATAAACTTATCAGACCAGAACCGTGCGACGGTTTTCATTCCGTAGTATTAAGGTTCACCAGGTTAGTGTGGAGCTGCGATTTAAGTAGGTTATGATCTATAAACTTATTAGACCAAAACCGTGCTACGGTTTTAATTTTAATTAAGGTACACCAGGTTAGTGTGGAGCTGCGATTTTAGTAGGTTGTGTTCTGTAAACTTACCAGGCCAGTGCCGTGCTACGGTTTTATTGTCTCGAGCTGTAAGTTCATTGGGTCAGTGTCAAGCTTCGATTTAAGAAAAACTTTTGCTTTAGGTTTCACCATTTTTTAACTATGAGTTCAGACTGTTCCAAGCTATAAGCTCATGCCAGTGTCGAGCTACGATTGAAGTACGTCCATACGATTTTTGTCTCTCAAGGACTTATTGACTCAACAGGCCTGTGTTTTTCCGGTGTCCATTATATGTACATGATTATAAGAAAATGTCTAAAAAATTCGTACACAATAAGGAACAATACACTAGATAACTAACGGCTTTGTTCGCGACTAATTGGAACTAATAGGAACAGTATGGCTGAATGTATGAAAGGACATTTCTTTAAACTAAGCACTTAATGAGAAAAAGGCGCAAAAGATTTCAAACAAGTTAGCTATTTAAAAAAAATGACCTGTCGTGATTTATAATATTAAAATATAAGGTATTTTGCAATTTTATAAATGTAAATCTCTTTATCGGCCAGAACATGATACTATTATACGATACGTGACGAGTAACATATCAACATTTTTATGTCGATAAAGGTTTTACTTGTCACAAATAGGACAGAAATAAACTGAATTCTCATTGGACATATATAATATTACATCATCTTTATTTCACGTGTGTTCTTAACTTCAACTGTCACTTTATATATGGACACATAAGAAGTAACACCAGGTCTGAAAATCATTAACAGGTAGTAATTAATTAAGATTTAATTTTAAATAATAATGATTTTGATTTTAAATTATTTTCGCCGATGTTTTATAAAATCGATATTTATTTATTTATTTATTTATTTATTTATTTATTTATTTATTTATTTGTTTGTTTGTTTGTTTGTTTGTTTGTTTGTTTATTTATTTATTTATTGTTTGTTTGTTTGTTTTTATAACAATGTAAAGACATTGTTATTACGTCAAAGGTAGTTGGAATCCTTTTGTTTAAGACATTTTAATAATGAGAGCCAATATACATAAACCAATGTAAAGACCAAGTTAATTTTATTGAATTTTTAATACATCGATGTTTTATCGATACTGTTATATCGTTTCCAAGGCAATAATGCTGACGCAAAATTAAACAAAATTAACTCGATATTTTACTTCCAATTAAGCGCTGAAATGAATGATAGTGTGGAAGGTTAAAAGCAAGGATTGTCAATTTCCGATTAATTTAGTATCTTTTTTGTTGATTTTAAAAACTTCCTGCTTTTAGTTTTCACTTTTTCATTTTTTTTTCTAGAGTTATTGCTACATGAAAACATGGAAGAAAGCCTCAGAATTTTATTACACGCCTTGGTGCACGAGTTGTTCAATATTGTAGATATTACCGGGGTGGCAATTATTGTTACTCAGATGTTTCTGAAAGGACTAGAATCTCAAATACATAATGTAGACGAAGATATTGAAGACATCTCTGAATATTGGATCGAGGATGAGATTATCACGTGGTGTTATGAAATAAGCAAAGACGAATCTAAAGACGGTATAGGCGACTGTAAAGGATGCATGGCGCTTATTGAATACAAAGACTTCATTAACAGAGGTGGACATGATGAAAATAACAACAGCATGGTTAAGTAAGTATTTGTAATCTCCAAGAAATATGACCCCTTCGTTTTTCTTTTCATGTCACTTCTCCCATGTTTTCAAAGTTCAAAAAATCTTTTAAGGTGATTTTGTAGAGGAAAAGCATTAACTTGACCATAATCGGCGTTAACAAGAACTGGTAGCAAGACAAAAGCACACACAGAGTAAAGAGATAATGAAATTTTTGTAAAACTCCCTGATTTGGACTAACAGTTAATATATTGACAAATTGACAATTAGAAAAAAAAAACTAAGAAAATAAGAAATGTCATTGTTGGAATTTATTTTCTTCACAATTAATGGCTGTATTCGTTTTTAATAGCCTGTACATAAACGCAATTCAAATGTATTGTGTTAGTTTTTTTTTATAACAATTGTACCATTAGTTTAATTATAGACTTAAAAATTTATATTGTTTTACCGAACAAAGAACTAAACATATCAATACAAATTTGGCAGAAATAATTTCAAAACAATTCTAGACTTTTAAAAATAATTTGAAATTTTTTAATGTTTATTCATAGATTAAGGAACAATCAGTCTTGGAACTCTTACGTAAACAATTCATCACTTCTCTACAATGTGTCGTGGATAGGATTCTTTCACCAAGATCTGGAAAGAGATACTAAAATGTAAGCATATCTAGTATATGTCAATTATGAGCACTCTTATAATGATACAAAGAAATAAGAAACTAGCAACGTTTACGTGGTGATAGCAAATGGAACGAAAAACATGAAACAGCAATTAAGCGGAATAAGAAAACAAGACAAAAATAATACATTTTATACCACATTATAAATCTTCCGACTTTGTATGGGTGTAATGCAATATGTTGTTTCTTTACCACCCCACCAGCTTTATATTGGGTCGAGGGGATTTATAGTGCCGGCTGAAAAATCTCTACCTAGATTAGAATACTGATTCCTGTGTGAGAAAATTTGTCAGTTCGCTTGCCGGAAGCTGGCGGGTTTTTCCGAGCATTCTGATGTCCTCCGCACTGAATTTACTACCTTGATATTTATAAGTGAATACTCTTGACTTGGGTTTAGAACATTACTTCTCCACCCAATTCCACTTATTTAATGAAATTCAAGCTTTGAATGACCGGCGAATGTAATGACAAGATGGCATCCATTGTGGGTTAAATATTTTTTGACAACCTTTTTTCTAACCAGTTGTCTGTGAACTAACGTATTTTATTCAGTAAATTAACCGACAGTCAGGCGTGATATCAATACAAAATAGAAAAAGGACACAATTTTTATGAAGTATTGTTATATAGCACTGCAATACGTTAAATGGTATATAGTTAACAGGCAGTGTTTGGGCAAGTTACAGATCAGAAATATTCTAAACTTCTAGTGATCATTGAAAGTTTATTTTGACATGAAAATTGACCTTTTGATTTGATTTTTTTGCAATTAAATAAATAAATAAATAAATAAATAAATAAATAAATAAAAAAGGATATGGCGGTTCCTTATGGTGTTAACTGGGTCTCTAGGCATTGGCGTTCTTAAAATTAATTTTCTGTTATATATTTACTGCAACATGAAAATATGATGGTTTTCAAACGTTTAGCATTGTCCACATTCGTTACAGATCATACAGAATAGAAACAACTCGGCAAGATCTATACAAAGTAGTGACACAAAATGGAAACCACAAAGTTTACACAAAGAAAGAAGATAAAGAAGTAAACAACAAGCATCATAACGAGGAGGTTGTAGCTGAAGACATTTATATTTGGGATTACGAAGATTACGATTTGGATTATGAAGAACAAAATCAGGAAGAAAGTGCGGTGAACATTTTTAGTGATTACCAAGATGTTATGGAATTTGTTCTGAATCAGGAAGAAAAGGAATCAGGAAGAGATTTAAAGAATAAACAAAGAGAAGAGGAAGAACAATATCATTATAACGAAGAAAAAGAGGTTGAATTGATTATTCGTGAAATAAGAAGAACAATACAAAATCACTTAGAACACAATGCTAAATACACACTTTACAAAGACAATAAACAAGACTTTGTAAACCAAAGTGTAAATGAAGACAAGAAGAATGAGAAACAAAATGAATGTGAATGTATAATTCAAAGTAAAGAAAACAAAACGGAAGAATGTAAAATACAGAATAAAGAAAACAAAGTGGAAGAACATGTTGTACATGAACACAAAGATGAAACAAAAGACGGAGAAATTTGTAATACATCTTCAACAAAAGTAATAAAAGAAGAAATAATGGTAAGGATATATAGTAATTTAGATTTGTATTTGGCTGTTAATGACTGTACGTGAGTTGAACATTAGATGTAAAAATAGTAACATTTATAAGATCACTAGAGTAGCCATAAATTACAGATATTGCATGGTGCACAAAAATTGTACAATAGTCTTGTTGTTAAAGGGGGTTTACATTTATTTATCGATTCTAAGATAACATGTTGCAGATATATATATATATATATATATATATATATATATATATATATATATATATATATATATATATATATGTTGTATACATGCAACAAAAGACATCTCTAAATATAGAACAACTTTTAAAAGTTTAAGATAAAAGTTCAAGTTCAGAAATGTTCCAAATTAGATATAAACCAGCAGGGGAGCATTGCTTAAAAATAAAGTAGAAAGTTATTTAAAACATTTATTATACAACAATATTGGATGAATTTTTTTTTAAGTTTTTACAAACCATGTTATTACAATTTACAAGAAAAATTGTATGTTAGTTTCAAATTGGCTTACGATTTTTTTCTCGACAAAATAGACCAGAACCTGAAATAACCTTGTGCTTTAAAAAAATAATTAAAAAGATAAATAAAAAAGACTTTCGAAAAAAGGCGCAGGGTGCTATGATTTGAATACCTGATTTCTTTCATGCTCTTAAATATGTAATTTAGTTTTTTAATTTTCTTTTTATCTTTTAGCCTGTATTTGATACAAGATTTACTGTCGGTGAGCCAGAACCACTTGATATTAATATTAACTACATAGAGAGGAAATCTAAGTCAGTTTATTTACAAATACCATTTACCTCAAACTTCAAAAAAAGAAGTTTAACAGAATGCAAGACCGAACAGCCTGAAAGAAAGTTCAAGAATGGCTGTACACATTTAAAAGCACGAAAACATTGTAAGGTAGCCAACTGCAGGGATTCAGTGTTTCAGCAAAAGTCAGAACTAAAACGAATTTCACTGACCACAATCAGAATTCAAGATCTGAAAAACGAACAAAAAGATACAAAGAATGATTTTAGTGGCAAACATAGGCACAGGAACAATGTTGTTGAAGCAAATGCAAACTTAAAACAAAATAGGGACTTTCATGTTCAATTTAGCCCAAAACTAGACCATAAACATACCGTACCAAAGCCCTTCCATTTTGATAATCATAACAAGGAAAATCTGCCAAACAATGAGCCATTTATTCCAGAACTCAAGCACCAACACACTATGCCAAAACCGTTTGAACTTATAGAAAAACATGATTGTGAACTGCAAGCAAGAAAGCAAGCAAAACTACATGCACTTATGGAGGAAGAACAAAAGGTAAAGATATTATACTTACGAATTATTTTTTATTAAAAACAAAAACAGTAAGAATGGAAAAATTAAGCTTTTAACAAAAAAGACTCATAAATTATTAGAAATCCTTTAATATCATGAAGTTTCTAAAAAACAAAATGACATATAAAAACATATTTGTTATAAAGAGAAACTAATTCATTAGTATAAAAAGTTTTATGGCCGTCATCACAATATTGTTGATAAGTATGTAGTCACTGTATCCAAACTTATGGATATATTTTACTTACCATAGTTCCTTTTCATTCTCAAAATTGACTTGCACGTGACGGGTGTAGCTAGCTAGACAGAAGGTGCTTACCCTTCCGGAGCACCCGTCCTCACTTCCTTGATAGAAGTTCAAGTATATAACATATTTTGCCAGTTTGCAAAGTTTTTAATTTGTTTTTGGGACTGTGATATGGACAAGGTCTGGTATGTTTGTTTTATTTATATATATCCTATAATTGTTGAGCAAACAACAAGCGACGTGAATCCCTCATTAAGTGATGTGTCAATGTTAAAATGGACCCGTCAATGTTTAAATGGCGCCATGTTAAAATAACTAGTACATAGTTTAAAGTTATCGTAAATAATATTGTTGTTTACTTTTCCAGAAATTGGAGTTTGAATCTATAAAGTGTCGTCCTGCGCCTCATTTTGGAACTCCATTTAAGCCAAAGTTGTCACACAAATGTACCCAACCGAAACCGTTTGTGTTCCTGGAACGTCCCTCAAAGACGGACAAGCGAATTAAAAGCAGCAAAAGAAGCACAGCAAGATGAACATCATATAGCACTTCCGAGAAGGTAAGGAGATAAAGAGAGAGAGAGAGAGAGAGAGAGAGAGAGAGAGAGAGAGAGAGAGTATTTTCTATTCGTGTTGTGTAGAACATTGCATCACTAATTAAACTATTCAAGTAACGTGTTCTTCCATCTACAGATATTCAACTTCTTGTTTAAGTCTGATTTAATATTCAAATTCTTTACAAAAAGTCTAACACAGACAAAATTTGTGCAAATGATTTGATGTTCACTCTTCCACCATACAGACGGATGGATACAATTTAGCAGAGCAGATGATATTAACTTAGCATTACGATAAACTTGCAAATATCTTGATTTTCAAAAATGAAATTGAAATGTTTATGCCTAAGGCATGAAATTTCACCAGTGTAATGAAGTTAATGAAAAACTAATATGTATCAATGTTCATATAGCAAAAAAACCATTCATTTATTTTAAACGTAAAACATTTGTTTAATTTGATCAATAATGCACCGAATTACACGGTTTTCACGAATGAAATACCGATACTGTGCAAATATTGGTTCAACCTGTGTACTGGTATTAACTCTATAATCGACAAACATGCATTAGAAAATGCACAGGTAATATTGAGTACTACGTGATAATCCTCACCAAACTTATAACATTATATCATGAATCACATACGAAACATGGTGTATTTTTGTTTAACCAGGAAACGTGAATGTGTTTTAAATGTTTTGACTATAAGCATCATACAAATGAATGATAATTAATTTATGAATATGTAAATTTTGATGTTTGATGATGTGTTCTGTCAAATACATGTCACCTTTTATTTCATTGCGTTTATGTTGTTGTCTAAGGCGGTTTTCTTTACGTCGGCAATAGAAACGCGCTGACGTGCATGTTTATGTACACAACTTTTTGTCAATTGTTAATTTTAACTCGAAAAGACGAAGATCACGTCTTATTAAAAGTCATGTACATTCTCAAAGAATTTTAATTACATTATACTGACGGGTTTTAATTACATTTTAAATAGATGATAATAAAATACTTTAAAAAACAAGACATAAGTATGAAAGTTAGTAAATATATTGCATCGATTTTAATGCAGAGATTATGTACTCTGAATAAAGTTAACAGGTTAAACATTCTTTTATTATTTGAAACGAGAATGCTTTACATTATATACATGTACCATTTATTTACCTATATGTATATCCTTACATGTATGTAGTATCGTTCTTGTATCAACATCTGATGTGCCAAATGTTACGGACTTTATACTGCTATCATAATAAAATTACGGGACACTTTTCTAATTGAATTCAATTCTGGCATTCTTAAACAGAGAATTTTTATTTTCTTTTTTTAAATAAATTTTCTTTTTATTGAATACAGGTATACCAACCAAAGGTTGCCGTTGCAACGTTAAAGTGATCACATAGATCGCAAAGACTGTTTTGGCTCTGGGGAAAACCCTTTCCGATTGGCCACGCATCTTACCAGTCCAGGAACAACGTTTTCATCGCACAGTTTACATTTGCTGATAAAGTTTCTGGATATTATGTAGCAAGGTAAACATCGCCTTGTACATTAAAATCGCCTACAACGAAGTAATCATGCCACCATTGCCATCGTTAATGAGACAGTTTTAAAGTTTGAGATAACATTAAGTCTTTTATCACAAAGGCTAGGATGAAACGCACATATTCCGAGAGATAAAACACATTTTGTATCATCAAGCTAGGTTCATCAACCTGTTTAAAATTTAGTTTCGTTTGTAGAACTTGTGTTTCTTTCCGTCGATTGTCATATTTCGTTTCATTTCACGATAGCTTTGTCAGTAGGTTTTAACCTACTATGTTATCTTGTTCATCAAGACATACGTATGTAAAAAGACCTTGATTATTTAAATGATATGATGAACTTAATCAGAATTTTGTGATATTTTGTTTATGTAGTTATTTAAATCTCCTTATTGAGTTGTTTTTACAAAGTTTGTTTAAAGACGTTGTTCCAGTAATGCAAAACTCGATCTCTTTGAATTCAGTTTTTGTGATACTTTCGTTTTAAAGTTTTGAATGTTTTAAAGAGCATCAAGGAAAAGGGAAATTTTTATTCAACATACGTGGCAGTTAAATGAAAAAAAACAAAAATTTTTGATAAAAACCACTGCATAGGAATAGATATGATAATATTATCTACCGGAATCAATTGTTAATTTAACTGAACACTTTGTTTGAAAGTATCAGTCATCAATCATTTACTATAATAGTTAGTGGGCTTACAAGTGCAGCTAAATAGAGAGTTCAGCTTTGCCTCATTTCGTCCATTTAATTTTACCTAATGGACCTCTAAATATAAATTACCAGCATTAAGAATCTGATGGACAGTATTTATTTTGAATACAAGTCTATATTTTGAATACATGACAATATTCAATTTGAATACACATATAAGCAAGTGTTTAATTGTTATGTTATAGTCTTATATGACGTTAGTAGTAGTAAACGTAGCCTATTTTACAAACAAATATTTATTTATTATTTTATTAGCATATTGTGATATCAGATGATATTAGTTGAATATTGAAATAAAAAACAAAAATAAAATATATTTGCTTTGTTAATTATTTTACCTGTTACACTAAAAAAACTAATTGTTGCTTTATAATTTTTTTGCAAAATATGTGTAGATTGTTTATTATACTTCATTTCATTGTTTACCGTGGTTGAAACTCCCAACTTTAGACTTCAAATTGATAAAAGTCTGGTAGAAGTATATGTTATTTAGGGCCCGTCACTGACCAGTCTTATAATAGCTAGATCAGATAAAACTTTACTACACCGTCAATCAATGTGTATTTAGAAGTATAATGCCTTAAACGAAGAAGATTAAATTATTACAATACACTTGTAAGTTTAAGGCCTGAAACTGATGCAACTAAACTGGCATACTGTTTCAAATATAATGCACCTCAAATTTATGCGAGTTTTGACATATTGAGTTTTAACAACTTAGTCTTTGATGAAAAGACCGTTTGTTGTTAATATAAGCCCTACAAAATGGGATCAAACAATACAAAATAAATAAAAGATAAAAATAAAGTAAAATTTGTTCGTCTGTTTCCAGTAAGGACTTTACCCTCCACAATACAGGACTTAGTTCGATTGCTTTTGGCAAAGGCTTTACCGTCTAACTTTATTTAATAAACACCAATGATGCTTTGTCACAAATCTTCACAATAACCACTGCAAAACTTTCAGTATTCCGAAGAGGATCAATTCCGCAACTGTTTCCTCGCAAAACCAATTGTACTTCGTAAAATGTGACAATGCTTAAAGACCACGTTAGGTACTCAAAGTGTATATTGCAAGCTGCCACAATAGCAAAAGTGGCAATAACGAAGCGTACACTCTCTTATCACAAGATTTTTTTCATGGACGGTCATGATAAGTTGAAGGATTGTGTTGTATTATGTAAGTATGTTAACTATTTATGGTTATAAGGTAACATTATGGAAATAATCACGTATACACATTTTAAATTTGGTACACAGAAGTAGGTTATCAGGAGGATATTACTTCGATGAATGTACGTGTCCAGGTAACTAGGTTATAAAGGAAATATATGTGCTTAAAGTCAAATCAGGACGTTTTTCAATTTAATATATTTTAAAAGGTATTGCGATATATCCAAGTTACTTTTCAAAGTGATTTCTTTTTAAATCACAACCTACTTTGCATTACTTACAGGTCGGATTTTCGGATTTGCCAATATCATTTATCCCAACTTTTTAAAATAAAACGTTTTGTTTGATCTCACATGGCTTGACATATCTTTTAACCATGCTTTTCGGTTTTCTATATAGATTTTTTGGTTACAATTATGCTCAATTTTGCAAATTGATTTTTAGTTTGTTTACTTATGCATTGAAAGCGCAATATAATGACCGAGTAGAATAAACATCTCCAATATAACTCGAGTTGTTAAGCTATTTGGTTTACATTTAAAGGTTTTACCTCAATATTTTTTTTTTAGATTTTAGAATCTTTGTGCTTCATTGTTTAAATTCTTTTTCTTAAATCTTATGAAATTTGGACGATTAACTAATTCTCGTGTAATATTTTGCAACATTCTTTAAAAACAGGTTATTTTGAAACACGCATTATTATTATTATTATAAAACTTTGAAATGTATAAGATAAGCACACATTAGGCAGTAAAACTCTCTCTCTCTCTCTCTCTCTCTCTCTCTCTCTCTCTCTCTCTCTGGGTTTATTAAATCTTGTGTTTAAAGAAAGATAACTGAGATGCAAAATGATGCGTACAGTTAAAAGCTGTTTGTTTGTAATGACGTACAAATATCATGTTTATATTATATGGGTTATACCGAGGCGTGTTATAATAGTGAGTGAACCTGGAGTATCTATCAAGCCATACATCTGTCCGAATAGATTTGAACATATGTAGAGATTTGTCGGTTGGTTGAATGTTGTTTAACGTCAAATCAACAATTTTTCCGCTATTTGTGATGAGACAATTCTTATTATTCTCGATGGTAAATTTACAAGTACATGTAATGCGTTCGTGGGCAAGCATTTCTAATCAACGTTGTGCTAGTGCACAATTATGGCGACATATAGAGTCAAACCCAGAACAGTGAAACACTTTGCATATAAAGGCTTCATCTAAACCTCATGGTCACCGCGACCATCTAACGTGTAAAGAGCCTACTGGTCAGTCTAAGTTATATCACGTGATCATATTACATTTGGCTACTTCCCTTGTTGCATGTACTAAGCATAGGGAATTACAAACTAACATGATTTGTTAATCATTGATGGGTTAGGGATCATAGTGTTTTCGGGCAATTAGGCAAATAAACAATTCTTACACATATTGCTCTTTGTCTTTGACAAGTTATTATTCAGCATGAACACCTATCAGGTATATGGTATTCAACCATGACTAATCCTGAAAAAAATTCTGGAGAGAATGAGAGAGAGAATGAGAGAGAGAGAGAGAGTGAGAGAGAGATTTTTAACTTCATTGATTTAACAATGATTATAACGAAATAAAAAAATTCAAACGGTCAAGTTAATTTTATTGGACTAAAACAAGTACATTGTATAAGATAAAACTTCATCATCATCACCATATCTTTATTTCCTCTTTTAAAGAGATTACAATGATTATAAGAAAATTAACTTAATTAATAAATAAATAGAACAGTAACAGCTAAACTTATATACATGAGAGATAACACAAAAATATATTGAAAGAGATAGTGTGTGTGTGTGTGTGTGTGTGTGTGTGTGTGTGTGTGTGTGACACTCAATGGATAGTGAGAACAACAGCGGCGCAAGTGATTGGGTAACCCCTACCTACAAGACTCTGTTGTTCCCAAGATGTGGTATACAATATTTAACAAAGTCAGACGTATTTACAGAGGCATATGATACAACGTACAGAAGTCAAACCATGCCGGGTATAGCACTATAAATGATGTGTATGAGCCTGAGACATATACATTGCTGCCACATATTTGATAAAGCAGAAACTATGTATTCTAAACTGTCGTATAGAATTCGCACCGATGTCTGTGAGCGTTTTTTGCCCAGAAGAATGTTTGTGAAATCGTGGTCATTGTAAAACGTGAGTTCCACGCTTAGATTAATTTCAAAAAGTAATAGTAACATCGACCAAAAATTATTCCTGAATGATTCGGTATATTA